>JAQZBX010026721.1:0-28777 GCA_029593785.1 Cabassous unicinctus | reverse complement strand
AAAAAAAAAAAAAAAAGTAGAACCATCTACTTCCCTCTTCAATCCTGTCACTCTTTGCTTTATATATTTTTGGGCTCTGTTGTTAGTTGCTTATCATTGTAATTGCTATATCTTCTTGATGAATTGATCCTTTTATCAATATATAGCCTCTTTCTTTGTCCCTTGCAATAATTTTTTACTTAAAGTCAATTTTATCTGATATTAGTATAGCTACCCCAGCTCTCTTCTGATTACACCCATTCACTTTCCAACCACTGTTTTAGGCACCAGGAATCATAAAGTTCTTTACATAACAGTGGAAAGGACAATCTTTACTGTGGGCAATGAACATTTCTCCAGATAATATTATTTTAATGGTACTTTTCCTACTATTTGTTGTGGCTGTGGCAGAGATTTTGGGGTGCATGACTTGGTGTGAGGATTGAAAGGACAGACTGTAGGTGATTACTACTTTGGGGCTTATGAGCTGGCTTCTGTAACCTGGCAGAAGGCTGAGGGCTGAGAAGCAAGTTGTTCTTTAAAGTTAACAAATTTATAGCCCTTTCGTTCCAAACAATCCCAATCTATTTTCCTAATAAACCTAATATTAATAAGCGATTATGAACAAGAATAAATATAAATATGAAAGCCCCCCTTTGAGTATATAAAAGCTCTGACTTACCTTTGCACATCTCTATGCAAAGCAACAATTTCCATAATCAGTGACATTTATATGCATGAATGGGATGTTGTTACAGAACATATAGAATGGAGGAAGCACAAATAGCAAGCAAATGACCTCATCTCTAAATGCATTTATCCAATTGTTATGGATGTTGTGAAGCAGTAGAACATGGTACATTGAGTGAGTTGAATAAGAAAGACCTAATTTAGATTGGCTGGTCAATCTGAAGTAGTAAGTTTTAAGTTGAGTCAGAAAGGTGAATGGGAGCCAAACACAGAAACTTGGAAGTAGAGAATAGCAGCATCATGCACAGAGGGAGACATGGTATGAAAGAAGTTGGCATATTTGAGGAGGCTCTACCTTCAGAATCCCATTTTTCTAACTTGGGAAACACCAGATACCACTATGAAAGCCATAATAAAAGTTACTATTTTTTTCAACCACTTCCTAATTTACAAATCATTTGTCTAACTATGAAATCACTATTAAGAAAAAAGAAAAAAAATAGCTTTTCAAGAAAATCTATGAAGGGAACATAATTATAATACTAGCTCAATATTCCAATATTGCCCAAACTGCTTCATCTGCTATATTATTTACAAAATTTCTCCAAATATTTATGCTCCAGGCTACATTTGCTTGACTAGCAGAAAGTCTGGGCTTCAGATTTCCCTTGCCAAATATTACTAAGAATTAGTGGGTGTGTAGCAGTCTGTTCATCTAAAATAAAGTTCTTTTTCTTCTTAGAGTCCTTAGGGTGGACAAGCAAGTAGTCTCTGTAATCCCTCTGCTTCAGCATCAAATACCATTTCCATGTTTCTTTCTGATGGTTTTCTTCCCATTTTGCTCTATTACTTTGCTGCCCAGAGGTGTCAGTTCATGACTGTTCGTTAGAAGACTCTCCAGGCCTCTGACCTTTGCATGCCATTGCTTATCTCTTCCAAACCTCTAGGGCTCTTCTCCTTCCCTGTAAGCAGGGAAATGATTTTGCTTTTCCCTTCCATCTTTCTTACAGGGGATTCCCACAGCAGAGCTGCTAGGACCCCGATACAGTGTCCTTTATATCAAAACCCCATCCTTGTACTTTGTAGGTGATGCACAGAGTCAGGGTGGGATCCAAAGCATATCCAGAACCACTAACCCCCCAACATTCATGTCTTACTTCTAGGTCAAGGCCCACTTTGCTATAGTCTTCATTAATTCATAATGATTTTCTTACAGGTATGTCTTTGTTCTTTGCCATGCTGGACTTCTTTAGCCCCCTAATTCATTAGAAATATCTGAAGTAGAGAAATCCCATTTGTCAGAGGGTCACCTCCCTTCTCAAAGTAATTTTCCTTCTAAAAGGAAATTGGAGTGATATTAAAAGTGTAAAATAGTTCCTGGTGACAAAACACCAAATACTCCATACTACAGATTCCCTGGAGGAACCATTGTGCTAGATATGTTGTGCTCTGTTATCTTCTAACATATTTTTTCTGGGGTTAATTAGGTTGTTTCAGTTGCAAACCTGAGAGTTACTCAGGTTATTTAAACCGTGGATATGTATTCAACAGTAACAACTACTTATGGTACATCAAAATTACTGCATGTATCCTTCAAGAATAATTATGACAGACCCTTGGCTATGCCTCCAGGCCTCATAAAGCCGAGAACAACCATACAGCTATAAGCCTACAAGATCACAAGAAAAGCTGCATAATCAGAAGTATACTATGTAGTCTAAAATGCAGGAAAAGCAATATAGTCACACCCTACAGTTTAGCTGCTATAAGGTTTGGCAATATTCAATATATATGTGTTGACCTCATTGACTCTTCCACACCCCCACAGAAGGAGTTTGTTAATCCTCCCTCTAGTGCTATGTTATTATCCTAAATAAACTATGTACTGTGTGTATTGACATATCTCCTTCTGGTCTTTGCACCAATCATCTATCTATCTTTTTTTATTTCTCAAGTTATGAGGATCCAATTTATAAACCAAGTCTTCAAAGGACCTATTGGTCAGAACTTGCATTGCAGTTCATCTCACAGACCTGAAGATTGACTCTCTTTGGGGCAAAGGTCCACTTATAAACCAATCACCTATGGGTGCTGGGATCACATAAAACTGTCCAGCCATTATATTTGGATGAAAATTATTAGTAAGAATTTCGAGGTATGAACCTTATAAAACGTGGATTTGAGCAAGGCAAATATTTAAGCCTTGGCATATTCAGGACACTTTTTTGCCCAGAGTGTGAAAATCAGCCGCACATCCATGTAATCTGAACTTTGTTCAAAGCTTTTCTTTTCTCTTAGAGTGAAGCAGGAGCTCAGTTGCATAAAAGCAAATGTGTGGGGAGTGGCAACCAGCTACGCACAGTCCGCACCTGTGCAGAATGGGATACCCAGAAAGAGAAAAAGCTAGGTAATGTGTAAACCTTTAATACAAGCCGAGTGCTGGGTCAGCACTGAGCTAGCCACTCTCCTTGGTGCTGTTAGATACACATGGCAAGTCTTCATTTCCATCATGTTTATCGCTCCAGGTTGCCTGAGGGGGTTATAAAAACTAGTAGTGCCTGTGTAATTTTTCTGGCATGGCTAAGAGAATAGCCTTGAACTTAGAGACTGATCTCTGGGTATAAATTGGTAATGAGCTATCATTCACCCCATTCCTTCCCAGCTGTACTAAATAACATAATTCGCAATCTGCAGTGGCTGTGTCAGAGGGAAGGAGGGAGTTCACTCAGTTTGACTACAATTTCGAACACAAATGCAATGAAGAATAGTCTTGCTGGGCCTACAGATCTTATTATTCTAGGCACAGCTCCTTTAATTTGCGTAAATGTTACAGAAGAAAAAAAAAAGTGACTGTGGCCAGGGAGATGGTTGTGTCACACAGTAGTGGGGATAAGGCACAAGTTTTCTTTGATGAGATGATTCTTTTTCTGTCAAAGTCTTGGACTCTGAAAAAGAGAACTGTATTTGAATATGTGAAAAGAATGCAGATGAAATGTCATGAGCAAAGTCTTAAAACACAAAGTCGCCCTACTTCAGGGAAGCAGAGTATATAAATTCACAATCCCAATTTGGAGAGGTGGCAGTGGTCACTGTCCTTGGGGTCTCTATCCTGTCCCTGAATATTTGGGTCAAGGTACACCAGATATTTTACATGGCAGATCCCATCTCCCTCTCCTTTTCCCTGTCTTTCTCCTCTCCATCTCTCTCTCTCTCTGTTTCCAGAGCACTGCCATGCTCATAAGCCATATAGGGCAAAGGAGGTGAAATCAGGTGCCCTGCGAGGAAGATTAATGGAGAAATAATTTTCCTTCCTTTGCTCCTGGAAACTAAAATTGAGAACAAGTGAAAACAGTTGTAGTCTGATATTCATGGGAACACTGTAATATAGTTAAAAAATAATAGTTGTTATAATAATAATAGGTTTTCCAGTCAGAGACTTTGATTTGAATTGGAAACCCTCACTTCCTAATCTGAATGAACTCAAGCAAGTCAAGTAAGCTGCCTATATCTTGGTTCCTTAAATTGGGTGCCAAGTGCTGTGATAATTAAATCAGCTAATGTATGTAAACCACTTAGCACAGTGCCTAAAAATTGAGCATGAGCTGGCCCCTGACCATCCAGGTGGCCTCATTTCAGACCAGTTTCCTAGTCCGTTTCTACCTTTCTGACACCCTGGACTTATTTCAGTTTCTCAACCCTTCCAGGCTTCTTCTAGTCTCTGGGTCTTTGCCTGCCATATTTCCATTGCCTGGAAGGCTTTCCTAGTTTCCAACTCTCCTTTTGCCTGGAAAATGTTTCACAACATTTAGGTTTTACTTTTGAAATGAGATTCCTCAAATAAGCAAATTCATCTTCCTTTATCTAAAGAACAGGTAAGATTTAGCTTTTTTTTTTTTTTTTTTTTCTTAGCACATTGAAGTTCTATGCCACTGCACTTATCACAGTTGTGGTTAAATATATATTTTATGAATTATCTTTTTTAATGTCAGTCTCCCCAGCTAAACCAAAAGCTTTGTGCCGAAAAGGACTGTGTCATCTTGTTCACCATTTATCTCCAGCCCCTGCCATAGTACCTAGGTGGCAATCAATAAATCTTTGTGCATTAAATGATAATTCAATTCCCTGTGCTTGGATCATGGGAAGAAAATCTGTGAGCTTTATCCACCACCCCAAGCAGTGATACAGCCCCTGTAAAACAAATAGGAAACATTATCTTAATCCAGATAAGCAGTCATGGTCCGCAGGAGAAGCAAGCTGATGCTCTGCCATCCTCTTCCTTCTCCCTCCATTCCTGAAACGTGTCAAAACACAGAGGGCCCCTAGGAATGCAGAGACTATCTGTGTGCCCCTTGGGGATGGGCCAGATCCCCTGACACAATACTCACATATTTTCTCAGCCCAGTTTCTTCTCATTGATTTAGAAAGAACATGGTCAACAGAGACCCATCTCCCCCCAAAAGTTTAACATGCTGATAATGTTTGAATTTCAACCCAAACATTAGATATTTGAATTTCAACCCATATTTAATAATGAGATTTAGCTTCCCCAGTGCCAAAAGGTACTTCACACAACTTGGCAAAGTTACCGATAAAGTCATACTCCTGCTACGTAAACTTTCCCCAATTATATTGAAGAGTCTGTGTGTTATTATTTTGGTATCTCCAGTACTTGGAACAGAACCCAGTACATAGTGGCACCATATAATTTTTTTTAAATGAAAGAATGAGTGAATGAATTACTCAAACATAAGCTGGTAACCCATATTGCAAGTATATGTGGAAAACAGGTTTGTTGAGTGTCTATTCCAGATGTTTTTCATTTAATACTTCATTTAATCCACACAACAATCTTTGGGGAGTATCAGAGGATACTTACAGATAATAATGCTGATAAAAGCTATCTTTTATTACACAAAACACAGGCCTAGTTTCAGATTTTAGGAGCTGACTCTAGAGTCTAGAAAGACAATTACAGGACTGCATGGTAAGTTCTAAGATAGACTTCTATCTAAAACTTCTATATATAAAGTGCTATAAGAGCATGAGGAAGTGACACCAAATCTCCATGGTCAGGGGAAGTTCCTGAAAGAAGTGACTCTATACTGATACGTAAAGAAAGAGAAACAGGTAGCCAGAGAATGAGTGCTGAATGAGATACCGAGAAGGAGGAAACAGGGCTTGTTGTAAGGGCTTGTTTTAAGTGTGTACATGGTACACCTGAGGAAGCCAGAGAATTTTGACGTGGCTAGAAGATAGAACATAGACATGATGTTGGGGATTAGAAGGGGTCAGATCATCAACAATCCCATAAACCTGAGGGTCAGAGGAACCATTTCAAGCTTTAAAACCATGAAAGGTGTAAAGATTATTATTTTTTTAATATTTAAGGAATTATTTCAGATATAATATAGAAAATGGATTTGGGTAGGGCACAACTGCAAGAAGCAGGGAGGTAGGGGTGAGGGTGAGGGCCAGAAAGAAAGCTTTTGAAATAAATCAGTGAAGGCTGAGAGCGGCCTGTACTAAAGAGGGTAAGTGACAGTGGCGATGCGGGATGAGGATACATTTCTTTGAGATTTTCTAGAGAGAATTACTATCTCATGAATGTTAACATAACCCCAAAGTTGTGGATATCATGGTATCTAATTTATAGAGAAAAGAATCTAAGGTTCACAGAGGGAAAGTGATTTGTCCAAGAACATAACAGGGATTCAAGACCAACTGTACCCCAAGCTTTATCCTTCCCACCTCATTATACCATCTCCCAATAGCTTAATATCCTGTACCTAGAATCCGATACAATGGTGACCTCTGGCAGAGACCACCACTAGCAACAGAGCAACCAGAATCTTACTTGTATGGCATTCAAACCATCTTCTGCTGCTTCCCCCAAATATTGGCTCATGTGCAAAACACTTCAAATTATCAAATGTAAATTCTCTTTGAAAATCAATTTTAAAATGCCTAGCCAGAGACTTTGTTAAGCAGTTATTGATTGAAAGTAGGAAAATTAGCAGGCAAATCAAATGTAGATTATCAGGGGTCTCTCGTATAACATCATCTTCTACTAACATAGATAGGATGTTGTTGCTGCTTTAAAGAACACCTCACTGGCATCTCCGAAGCAAGCTTATTTGCTTCTTTCCTTGACAAGAATAAACAAATACTTAAAAACATAATGAGTCAGATTGTTCTCTCTGTGGTGTATGAGTGTCTCCTAGGGACTCCAGAGGCCCCCATTGAAGGTCATTACCTCTGTCAGGCCCTCTGGGAAGCACTGGGTAAATAATTGCTTCCCCACATTACATGGATACCCTGGTGCTCCAAGCATGGGCCACTGCCAGGAAGTAACTTCTGAACTGGGAGGATTTGGCTGATTAACTTTCCATTAAATGCTTCCCGACTTCATGCTGAAACCTCAGGGATCAAGCTGAGAGCTGAGAAAAAAGAAACAATCTGAATGCTTCACTGGTAATTAACATCACCAGGTGACAAATCAATACTACCTAGCTGTTCCCATAAACAATGATAACAGGGAGAACTAGGCTTGGAGCCCCAAGCCCCATGGTTATTTTTGTGTGGCTCCTATTGCTTTAAAGAGAGAAAGGTGAAGGAGGGCTGGATGGTTTTTCTGCAGCAGTAAGTAGTAGTGAGATCTGCAGATCTTTCAAGGAAAAGGGTCTTGACTAAAAAATAAATAAATTTATTTGGACAAAAGTGTGAATTTGGGTGAGTGTTTTTTAAACTTTATCCTATATAAGACCTATCTATGCAACTGTTAGAAATGCCGATTCTGGAACTTCTGTTTCAGGAGTATTCATAGCAAGTTTGCCCAGGTGTTTCTGTGTATGTAGTGCCTGCTAACAGGATGTGTGCACCTCTTGGGCACTGCACAACTTTTCAAACCTCATATTCCGATCAGGCACTCACGACCTTATTTCTTGTTTCTCACTGATTTTCACATGGGCCTTGCTTGTTTTCACAGTAACTGCTAAAAGTCCAGCTTCTCAAAGATATGAAGTCACTGAAGGAATATAGCATGATGGAGTGTGGAAACTGGGAACTAACTTGAGGTAGTAATTTGCACAATGTCTGGTAGATATCAAACATCACTGTGTTTTCCTCAAAAATCTAGAATACCTCAATGTGCCTCTGTGAGTCTACTGCTTCATCCTGGCATCCTTGGCACACACTTTGGGTATCGTGGGCATAAGCAGCAGTAAAAACGGAGATCAGAGAGACTCTCAGACCCTGAGAACCTCTGTTTACTGGCAGACAATGGATGGAATTCCCCATCCTTTTGGAGATGGAAGACACTTTTCTTTTTCAGAGTAAATGGTCTCTAGCACTCTAGGACAATTTGTTAATACGTGGTATTGTTTAGTTAAGCCTAATGAATTTTACATTTAGAAAAACCTTTTTTAGACTTACTATTATGTAGCAGGAAAATAGTAAAATGCCTATATTAGCTCTTTTAACCTGCCCAACAAACCTGTGAGGTATCATTATCCCCATTTTCCAGTTGGGGAAGTTAGGGATCAGTTTGGCTAAGAGAGTTACCCAATATTCTGCACATAGTAAGTGTTGCAGTCTGGCCTGGAACCCACTTCTATCTGGCTCCAAAGCTCAAGCTCTTTCCTCTATATGCCAGGGAGTGAGTCACCTTACATGGCCACCAAACAGCTTCTGCATAGGTCTAGAGGGTTAAGCTTGAGATGACCAGTTCAGTCTTGTTCCATCATTCAGTGGAAATTGGAGAGTTTACTTAACCACTCTGAACCCCAGTAGCTTCTTGACCAAAATAGAATTAATAATAGTAACTACTTGTGGCAGTTTGATATTATTTCTGACTTCCAGAAAATATAATTGATTATGTTTGTAAACTGGTCTGTTCCTCTGGGCGAGATACTCGTTTGAGTATTAGATTCAGCTGAGACGTCTGATTAAATTATGTTAAAAGTATGGCTTTGATTCAACCAATTCATTAGGGTGCAACTCAGTGTTGAGTCCCAGCCCCTTGATGGGATGATAAAACAGACTCTCACACAGTAGTAGATAACACAGAGGATCCTGTGGCCCTGGGAAGAGAGATAAGCCTGATAGTCTACAACTGACCTTGTGAAGAGAACAGAGCAGCTGAGCCTGGAAAGAAATGAGTCCTGGGGAGAGAGATGAGCCTTATGCCAGCCTACAGCTGAGACTGAAAGAAGCTGGGACCACAGAGACTTAAAAGGAAGAAGGAAGGCTGAACCCTTTCAGATGTCACCCACCATGTGGCAACAGACTTTGGGTGAGAAAGTACCTCTTATGGTACGTTGAGTTGGACTTTTTAGGGCCTTGTGACTGTAAGCCTCTACCCCAGATAAATACCCTTTATTAAAGCCAACAGAGTTTTGGTACTTTGCATCAGCACCCCTTTGGCTGACTAATACACTACTCCATAGGGTCATTGAGAATTAACTAACATAAAGCCTTTGCACAGTTTCTGGCACAATATAAACAATCACTGTTAGTTATTATTATATCTATATATAATTGTGCCATTAGCAGGTATATATTTTCTATGAATTTATGTTAAACATTTAGAGAAAGAAAGTGTAACAAAATATAGGCTGTGTTTATTTTGAATTCAGGTAGAATATCCAATTGTTCAGAAAGGTGATCATGTTTTCAAAATAAGATGTCTTTTATAACTTCAATGAAAACCTTAGGTTTATATAATTTTACCTTAGGTTTATATATAGTAAAATATATAAAATACTTCCCCAGGTTTTAGGTGGCAAATGGAATTCTCTACTAGCTATTATATTATTATTTAAAAACCAAAAGCAAATAAATGAAAACTTTCAAAAACTCCCTTCCAATAAATTACAGATAAAGATTATTCCAACCTATACTTAGATTTTTTTTAAATTTTGTCATTTGGAGGAAATCATTTAATGACCTAATCTCTTTAGGACTTTTTTGTCTTGTCTATTTATATTTACATGAAATTATGTTATCTCTGTTATTTGAATATTAACACAGTTCTCCTAAAATAAGCAAATATTTTAGTCTCAAATATTTGTCAAACACTAAACCAAGGGAGATAAACACGTGGGAAAGAAATGCTCTACACGCCAGATGCTCAATATGGAGTGTGTGTGAGTGAGACAGGAAGACAGAGAGCAAGAGAGAGAACGAGAGTGAATGGGTGTGTGTGTGAGAAATTTGGAGTAATAGAAAGGCAAAGAGAGACAGAGAGAGAGACCATTTCATTTGGCCAGCACAAAGAGAAAGGGACCTTTTCAGCCCTTTCCCTTCTGGAATTTATACTAAACTGACAACCACTCTTCATACCTTTCTGTGCTTCTGCTGGTCCAGGTTGAATAATTTTCTTGAAATTCACATAAAAAAAGACATTACCTTTCCTTAAATAGCCAATTTCCCTACATTTTTAAATTTTTGGTTTCAGAGTATCAATTATTTACCAGTGGTTGTAGGAAAGGGGGAAAATGACAATGCATAAGCTTCTAACCTAACTAAACATGAAAGAATCTACGGAAATCTTATATCTAAGTCTTACTATTCAGCTCATACACACACAAATACTGATTCACATAGATTTGGAGGGCTTAAAATAGCCCTAAATATCAATATTAAGAATTTGTTTTAGATCTTCTTCTTAGTATTATTATTCAAGACTATTTTAACCTCTCATCTGAAATATAGATACAGATACAGGTATACATATACACTTAGGCATAGATAAACATACAGATGCAGATGTAGATATCTATTTCAAAACTATCCCCACTCCATGACCTGAGATCTCCCCAATGTTTTTATCCTACTATTGTGTCAATTTCCAAGGCAGAGGAAAGGAAAGGAAAGCAGTCCTTTTTTTTGCCTTTAGTTTTCTGATCTCACTTGATAAATCTTGGTAATACCTTGAAGTATTTTTTATTCATATATATAAATATTTTTTAATTGAGGGGTAAATACATAGGGAGTGGGAAGGACAGAAAGAGGCAATTCATGGATTTTATGTTGGCAATTTTAATTTCAAATCCCTTTTAACTCTTATGTGGTAAATGCTCATGCTGAGCTGAGAAAATGAGTGACACAATTCTCATTACTGTTACGGGGGTTCACAGCTGAACATTTACTTGGCTGTGTTTAAAGCTCCATGAATGAATGGGTGTGTGGTTAACAGAGCACATATAGAATTGAATAGAAATCTATGGTACATTAAAACCAGAGAAGAGGAAAGCAATTAATTACTGAGTGGAATGGTGCTGTTTTGATAGCTGATAATACAATAGCCTGTCTCTAAACATAAAGATAATGTTAATAAAATTTCGAGTTTTTCAGCCCCAATTTTCTGCCCAGCATGGTATTAGGTGCTGGAAGCTAATAGTAAACAAGAAAGAGTGATGCAATTGCTGCTTTCTTGGAACTTACAGCATCATTTATTTCCATGAAGTCCTCACGACAGCTTCTTCAGGTAGGTCTTACCATCTCCATTTACAAAAGTGCAAAACAACTTGCAGAGAGGTGAAGTGACTTGTTCATGGTCATGTAGGTAGGATGTAGGCGTCAGAATGTGAACTCAGGTCTATTTGATGCCCAGACCCAGTCCTTTGCACTGAACTGGGCTGTCTCCCAAGCCAGGTATATTGATAGTACAGAGCTAATTACTTTACTAGTTCCTCCTTAATTGTTTTTCATCTTAGACTAGTTTCACAGATAATTTTATAATCTCTGGAAAACTGATGGTGATTTTAACTTTAATTATATTCTAACATGACATATGTTAATGATAATCACTCATTAAACCTAAGAGTGACTGGAGCTTTCCAGAACCACAAGACTTGACTTAAATTTTCAGAACAATACTTAGTCTTATCGCCATTAAGCTGACAAAAATAATTATAAGGAAAGAACATGTTCCATTACACTTCCATTTCAAATGATAAATGATCCAGAGTTATTTTCTAAATTTCAGTCCTCTAGCCTTCTAAGTCATCATCACCTGGGAAACTTGCTAAAAATATAGATTCCACACCCTACTGAATCAGCATCTCCTGGAAAAACAAAACAAAACAAAATAAAACAAAACCTGGGGATCTTTATTTTAAACCATTTCCCCAGGTTATTTCAGTCTACACTCAGCTATGGAAGCTACGCCTCTAGTTATGAACTACTCCACTACAGATGGAGTATAAGTATGATCTCACCACATTTATTGCTAAACACTGACTAATAAAATGCTCAAAACCTTACCTAGAATACTTACAAATATTTGTAAAATGATATATAAATTCATATGCATATATGTGCTTTTGTTTACATAAATATTATTTTTTATATATATATATGTGTGTGTGTATTTTTAAAGGTGCTAAGATTACCTAAACATTACTCAGAAATTACAGGGATTCCCATGTTCCCCACCTCCCACACCTCCAACAACATCCCACACCACCATCCTTCATCCGTGTGACACAACACCCACAATGGATCGTACACATCCTGGGGCCTTGCCACCGAGCATGGACCACAGTTCACATCATAGACCACACTCTCTCCCACACAGTTCTGCATGGTATATGCTGATGGAAAATGGCCTACATCCGTTGCCGCAACGCCACTCAGGACAACCCCCAAGTCCCAGAAAGGCCCCTGTATTTCAACTGCCCCTCCTCTCCCTGCCCCCAAAATGTCCAGTGGCCACCGGCTCCACCTCATTGTTACAATTTCTTCCATTGCTTGAATCATTTTACAAATATTTGTATGTATTGTGAAAAATTTGATTTTTACCCACAATAAAAAAAAAATAAATAAATAAATTGAAAAACCTTACCTAGAATAGCAGGAACTCTGATAACTTTCTTTTAAAGGAGAGTGGACCTCCCACCGCTATTGTTGAAAAACCAACCACCTAAACAAAGTCCTATGCAAAACGTTGCTTCTACTTCCGGGAGAGTCCTAGGCTGTAATTGATTCATGAGGCCATTTCATCTGTTTGTCTCCATGCCACATTATGTTGCTACTCAAAGTTGGTTTCTTTAGATTTGGTTGCTACCTTCTGGACCACTGAGGAAGGATCACTTCAGACATTTGATACGAAGTTCACGGAAATCTACTCAATGTTCCAGTTCCCATTTTGATCCTCCACTGACTCATCATTTAAGGCTCACTAGGAACTAAGTCAGATGCAGCCGTCACATTCTAGTCTCAATTCCAAATCAGAAAAGTGACTTCTCCCTTTCTCAGGGAAGAGATTTCTTTGCTTCCAGAGGGAAAGAAAACTCTGGACCAATAAAGACCCTTCTGCAAAAAGCTTCCAATTTCACCCCCAGAAAATTTTCATTCTTTATCCTTCATCACAAAAGGTTGCTTATCCACCCATCCTTGCCAATAGAGCTTGACTGGCTTTTAAAAAGTCAAATCTTCAAAAATCAGAAAAGATCCTGTTTCACTATTTCATTCAGTGTCTCAAATGCAAATTGTCCTCTCAAGGGTCATCAAATGATTCCCTAAGCCTTGTTTAAAATTGCAAAACTGAAACAGAAGTTAATGCTAGGGTTTCATAGTCTGTTTATAAATAATCAAATACCCAAATTCCCTAGTAATGGCATCGTTGCTTTCATTTCCTTCAATTACCATGTTCCATAAGTTGAGATGAGCCATAGTAGAAAAAAAACTGCTTTCTTAGAATGGGCACCAAGGCCTTCTAAATCATGGCCCTAAAATATCAAGGGGAACAAAACCCTGCACGAGAGAAGTGTGAAATGATGTGGCCACACCTTTCCCATTCTTGTTAGCAATCTAACCCATTTTCTCTAAACCAATTTCTCTCTGCTCCATAGAACACAAATTCTGGAGAAAGATAATAAGATTTACACAAAATGCACAGAGTTTCTTTCATCAAGTGTTTTGGAAAATGACCAGTATAATAAAATCCTTTCCAAAATGTTTCACGAAATAATGTCAATCTGCAAAGAAAGATATAGTATTAGTTTTCCCCAAGCTAAACTCATAGAACCATTTTTCTTAAGAATATCTTGAATGAATGTCAGTCTACAAAATTCACTATAGGAAATTTTATTCCAGACCAGTTCATTTTATTGATCATTCAATCAATGAGTGTTATTAAATATCAGCAATGTTCTAGCACTCTTCTGGGAACTGGGGTGGGAATGGAAAAGTGTCTAGGAAGGAAAAGAAAACTAAAAAGGAAATAACCTTTACTGGAAGATGGTTACTTGTCATACACTTTAATTTTAATAACGATAATTACTTCTTCATATGATTTTTTCATTTAATCCTCACAGATATTTTCTGAGCTCCTGCAATTATTAGGGCACATAGAAGGCACAAAATAAATGTGAGGTCCTTCAGCAAACCTCTTTCATTGCATTAAAATAAAAATAAAAAAACTTTTATCTATGAATATGTAAATGCAATCTTATAGTAATGAAAAAATGTAATTATAGCTTACATACTATATATTTTTAGTAAAATATATTTTCCTTTTCTGAGTTGGCTTCCCCCTCTTCTCCTAATCCTCTTTATCCATATCACATGCCAGCCTCCCAGATATGTCATGTTAACAACCTAATGTGTAATCTAACATGATTTTCTCCACAATAATATGATTATATACACCTACATACACATATTTCATCAATTCTAAGATGCATCTCTGTCACATTTTAAAATCTCTTAAATCAGGAGACTTCTTAAAATTGCTGTGGAACACCACTGCGGTGACATAATTGCCATTGTTTATTGCAGTATCTAAAGGACAGGAGTCAAGGATGGATGAAAAGCCTGGAGACAATGCTGGAGTCCTTGATTAGGAAACACCAATGACCTTGATTGCAGAGTAAGACATTCTATGGAAACCCAAATACCGATGACTGCAAGTTGAAGAAGTATTCATATAATTCTTACTGTGCAAATGAAGAAATTTTAATTAAATGTTAACCAGTTACTTTTGCTTTCATGTTCCTTTTTATGTATGCACAAAAGTGATGTATGATAAATAGCGAAGTCTACTTATATCTGAAAAATGTTCTTTGAAGGAAATTAAATTTCTAAGTGTTAAAAATGTCCTGTGTCATAGTTTCATTTTGGCATAGTTTTCTTTCTTTATATATAAAAGGATGGTGCATTTTGTAATCAGTGGAAGTTTAGGATAATGAAATATAGTACATAAACACATACACAAACATTTATATGTAGAGTTTTGTTCATCTTGTTTGTAAAAATGGAATCTTATTTTATACAGTTTAGATTTATTATGTTTGTCTCACTCAAAGATATCTTGTGGAAATTCCTACACTCCAAGCAGTATATCTCACATGCATTCATTTTACTGGCTAAATAATATTCTACAGTGATTTTGTTAGTTTTTCCTCTATTTATAGGCATTCACTTTATTTTTTATTTGTTTCCATTATAAACAATGCTTATGAATATGTTTTTTCATACCATAAATTAATTTTGGGGTGATGTGTTCTCAGAAGTGGGATTTCTGAGTTGTTACAGGTATACAGTTTAAAATTCAATAGATATTGCCAGTTAGCTTTTCTGAAAGAATGGATTAATTCTTTCTTATGCTATCAATGTATGAGAGTGCTCTTTTTCTTACAACCATGCTAGAAATATATATTATTTCTAATAATAGTCACTTTTTGGAGGTCAGCTATGTCTTAAGAGATAAATCATTGCTACTTTAACCAGCATTTCCCTGAACACCAGTCAGTGATTTTTGAATCTTAGTATAGGTTTATGAGTCATAGGGGCTCCTGTTTAGAATTCCCTTATTCATATAGTTAGCCCATTTCTCTGGTTATCTTTTCTGGGGAAGGGATCTCTTTGCAAGGGTTATTTGTACATGATAGATATAATACTTTTATCATCGGGGACATATTTTTTCATTTTTTCCAAATCTATATTTTGTCCATTGTCTTCATGTGTGACAATTTCACCTCGTAACAATCTTATTTTTTTTTTATCTCTGTCTTTAATATTTGGGCTCCAGGGTGTCCATATTTGGTTCAATTCTACCAGGTTTTTTTGCAAGATTTTTATTTCTTCACTTAAGTTTTATTCCATTTGAAATATCTTTATATAGTAAAATACAGATCCAATTGTATTTTTTTAAATTTTTTATTTATTTTTATTTTATTTTTACTTAGTTATGTCACCACCAATAAATAAAAACTGCATCCTTTCCCACTTATTTGATTGAACTCTAAATTTTACATATACTACCATCTTACTGTAGTGAGCCAGCAGTCTCTTTTTCTACCAACAGCACATTGACTCTGTCACAAAGATGTGATGGTGGTCTTGATATCTAACTAGGCAATTACTTTCATTTTCCCTCCAACCCTTTCTCTGACCTATTCTTGGACATTTATTCTGCTAATAAAAGCTTTAAGAAAATTTCATCCAACTTTGGATGCAAAATTTTATGCAATCCTTGCTCTGTACTGGTTAGGTAATGTGCACAAAGTAATGTAGCTTATAAAAGGCAGAGGGACCATTTAATCCTAACCTGATGTGATTGCAATAAACTCACTAGTGTGCAATCCTGCCTCCATGCACAGTGTCTTTTGTCACTCATATGTCTGTGGCAGCTATGGTTTTTGTTTTCTATGGATGAGGAATTGAGACTAGGAGCACAGTAGCTAATTTGCCTAAGACCATGCATGCCTTTGGGGGGAATGCTCCCTTATTCAATATACAATATGAATCTCCAAGATTGCCATGTTTTTATAATCTTCTCATCCCAAAATCAGTTCCTGCCATCTCCATGACTCTCTAAATACTGACATTTTACCTTTTAACCCCTGCATGTAAAGACCAGATGAACCTTGGAAAACCAGTCTGGTTGGTCCTGGTCATAAATTAAGGCAAAGTGGGTTTGACTGTCCCCCAAGGCAAAAGGGAGATCTGCATTCGATGAGATTCTCTGAGATTGTGTGTCTCAGAGACTCTATGGTGCTGAGACAACTTACCTCCAACTGGCAGCAAGAGGACCCTGACTGTGTAAGAAAGCATGCAGGGATTCAAATCTGCATTCTCTGATTCCAATCCCCTTAAAATTAATATTTTTAATAGAAAAGAAGGGTAGACTGAAAGGGCCATGGGCAATTAGAGACAGTGAACTTATCTGATGGATGGTGTGACCAAGAAAGCTAACCATAAAGGATGGATGAAAATAGATTTAGACAGGCAGAAAAGAAATGAGAATGTGTGTTAGATATAGGAGGAGCTATAGGCAAAAGTAAGCAAAGGTAAGAACGAATAGCCAACTTGTATCCAGTGCCAAGTCCCAATGTTACATATGCAGTGAAATCTGTGCAGGTGTCCCAGCAACAGCCCCAGCTGACAGCCAGCATGAACTGCCGAGTACATGAGTGAAGCAGTCTTTGTGGTGACTCCAGCTCAAGCCACCATCTATTGCTCACTGAATTAAACTGAGTGATTAAGAATCACCAGGCTGAGCTCAGTCAATCTCTGGAACCATGCAAGAAATAAATGAATGATTGTTGTTGTTCTAAGCCACTGGGTGTTGGTGGATCCGTCATTCAGCAGTAGAGAAACAGAACAAGGACTATGAGCACATTCTGGAAGGAAGGCTGTGTTGTAGAGGGAGAAGTCGGTGCCATGCCAGACCAGGGTACAGTTGTTTATGTATTCAAGTTATTTGTTCAGTAGGTATTTATCTAACATGCACAAGGTCAGTCCTGGACACTAAAGAAATATGAGCACAAAATAGGTCCTCTTCCAGAGCTATTCTCAACTTGAGGAGGAAAACAGACATAATCTATTGCAATTAATAATGAAAGGGCATATGCCTTACAAGAATGGTGTTGCTCGATGTTATGGGAACACCAAAGAGGGTGACAAATTCTACACTTGATCTTAGACAAAATGACAAGTAGTGATTGGGACTCACAAATTCTGCATAAAGACAATGAAAGGAGGGATATTTTTGGAATAAATGTATGAATGCATTTTGAAAAGTAGAATACGGAGGAAAGCTTGGGATGCTCACTCTTAGAATCCAGCCACTAGGATGTGAGGAAGCCCAGGCCACGTGCAGAGGTCGCACATGAGTGTTCTGGCTGAAAGCCCCAGCAAAATCCCCAGCAAGCAACTACATCCTGCCAGGCATGAGCACAAACGTGCCCTCAGATGCTATTAGCCCACCAGGCTCTGTGTCTTCCATCTGAAGCCTTAGAAACTATGTGGAGCAGAGACAAACCATCACGACTATGCTCTGTCTGAATTCCTGACCCACAGAAACTGAAAAAGGGAGTTTGCAGGTAATATGTTACACAGAAGTAAATAAATAATAGAGCAATAAAGTGGGTAACTAATATTCCCACATTACAGATGAGAAAAACCCTGTTGTAATTATTTGTTGAAATGTCTGTTTTATCCAATAAGCTCCCCTATGACAAGGACTATGTCTTATTCATTTTTGCATTTCCTCCTCTAAGCACTGGTCCTGGTACTAATATGAAACAATGAATGTTTGCTCAGTGAAGAGATTATGAGAACTGTAGATAGAAAGCAGAGGAAGCCATTCTCCTAAGCTCACTTTCCCTCTCTTTACCCAATTCCCCCAGGGGAACAGTCATTGTGCACATAGGCAAGCAGACCTAAATTGTTCATTTATAATAGAGAAAACTACATAAAGTAGGTGAATCACATTCTGGAACTGATTTAAAAGACATTTTTGAAGGAAGACAGTTGAGCTAAAATACCTTTCCACCAATTTCTAAGACTAAATAATTTCTTCTTTTCTAACATAATATGCAGAAATGGCAGTCTCCTAAACCAATAGATGACGATGCTGCCTAGTAAGGAAAGATCCCAGAGACCAGAAATCAGCTTCCCTCTAGGCTCCCATTTACCATTGCACTAGTGCTCTCTCAGATACTGTGACCTGCTCCCTGTTCTAGTGGATAGACACCAGAGGAAACCCGGCAAGGGTATAGAGCTTGCCTCCGGTCCCCTTCCCTGGCTGCTGTGTGGGCTCCATGCCTACTGGTCTGTACCTGTGATGCTCCGCAGCATAAGAGTGTCATTGTGCTACTGAAGTCATCTGCCAAAAGGGACTGGAAGGTTATATTTGCCTGGGGATACCTTTAACCAATGACTGGTGGGTATAGGCCTATGAAGCTCAGTTCTCTTTCTTGGAGTTGGGACAGATTCTGAGATGTGATGTACACAGAGCTGCTCTTCAAGACCATCTGAGTCCAGGATTAGAGATCTTCCTCTTTCCCACCCAGCTTTCTCCACTACCTTAAAGGCTTCTCCTGGGTGCACATCTTTAATATATCAACTGTCCACAAATGTCGTCTCAGGTTCTGCTTATGGGGATCACACGCCAAGAGTATTAGCAGTTTTGTTGATGAAGAGATGTAAACAGACTATTAACAGATTCTCACAAGATAAGGTATTGTTTTAATTTCCCAAGCTTGCACCCTTTTATTTTTATCCAAAGTTTCCTAGGGTGCTTCAGCAATGCAGAGAAAACAGAGACCCATCAAGCAGTCAAAAAAAGACAAAAAACAAAAATATGAAAAGTAATAGTAACTTTATGTTTACTGCCATCTTAGATACAAACTAAATGGCAGATCAAATGTTTGGACGTATCAAATCACACGTGTGTGTTTTCCTCCACATTGCACAATTACCTAATTCCCTACTAGTTTAACACTTCTTCAACATCCATCTATTTCCAACGCATAACAATTCACATCACATAATACACAAACAGGGGACCAAAAGAGACAAAAGGAGATAGCTTACAAGTATAACGTGTTCCTAGTTTGGAGATGTTTATTCTTTGTTGTATGATCTACATCCTAATTTTCCCCTTTTGAATTTTCCAACATCTTTCTTTACACCAACATCAATTAGCACTGTTGAAGTCCAAATACATGGGAGTATTTCCAATATTTAGGATCTGAATTATGAAATACTGTATTATAAATAAGTAAAGAGAGGAGAAGGCATTTTTTTTTTCTTTTTTGCCTGTCTGTGCTTAACTCACACAAAGATTTGTAACCCTTCTGAAGGTAAAGAAAAAGGCAGGCAGACACCATTCTAAGTACCAAGGAAATATGGATATTAGACTAGGGAAAAAGGAAAGATGAATACTTATTACCAGAGCAAGACTCACAGTAACTAATATTAATTATGTTTGAATATCTTTCTTTGCAAACCTACCTAACAAGATACTTTACCTTTGAAGTAATAGGTTATCATAACTTGATATACTTATCCTATGTCTCATGAGATGACAGGTGTGTTAGCTCAATATAATTTCATTTGATGTAGGACTTTTGTGGCTTAATAATACCATTTTCAGTATAGGAAAATTTTATTAAGTCAAGACATAAGCATTAATTCTATTATAATCCAGATACTTTGCAAATGATACTGCTCCTGCACTCAAGTAGGGATCATTGTTAAGGGCAAAGAAAGACCAACTGTGACCAAAGGGTTGGCCCCATCCACCAGGTGCAGGTATATAATAACATCTAAGCCAAAAATTACTATCTGCAAGGCATGCTATAAAATCACATTAATCTGGAGAACTGTTGAAAAGAGTCTGGTTAGCAGGAAGCAAGATGCTCTATAGAATGCCACACCAGAGTTTTAGGAAGCAGCAATTCTTGGCATTGAACAAGAACTAGCATTTTCAATTGATAGTGATTAATGTGAGGGTGAGCAAAACCAGAATCTGGGTCATTGGAAAAGAAGCTAGTGTGCAGTAGGCAAGGGATTCAGATCCAGGACCAGCTCCAGATTGTTGCGTGGAAATCAGGCAGCAAAGATCCATGACTATTGACTAATTCTGTACACAATCAAGTTGCTAAAGCTCCTTTCTGCTTTCATCCAGGCAAGGGGCATCATGAGTAGAGATTTTTGAAGTATTTATTGATCCCACTGTTCAAGAAGAGTAGGTGCCAGTCCTGGCCACACAGCCCTCCAAAGAATGCCAGGATCATCCTCATCATCATCTTCGTCTTCATCAAGACTATCATCATCAACAGCGGTTATTAAGCTCTTATCATGTGCCAGGTACTATTATAAACCATATACATGAAATAACTCATTTAATCTTCACAACAGCCATATGAGGAAGGTATTTTAAATACCCTATTTTACAGATAAGGAACCTGAACCAAAGAGCACTTCAATAATTTGCCAAAGTTCCCAAGATAGTAATGGTGGAGCCAGGAGTTGAACCCATGCGGGTACCAAAACCCACACTCTATGAAAATACATCCAAGTAGATGATGATTACCACAAGCAACTAAGGTTGTGCTGTGATTATATCTTGTATTCAAAGGAATAAACTTTGAAAAAGGTAATTCATCTCTCTCTTTCAAAGCCCATTTTAAGCTTTTTATTTCCAAAATCCTTCAGGGACACATCTATTCTGCAGGTAGCTCCTCATCCTCTAAAATTCTTTATTGCTTATTTGAGACTTAATATCTATTCTGAATCACTAGTTCTCATTTCATTTATTTGTTTTCTCACCCAACTACACTAAATTATCTTTGAAAGAAGATATTGCATCTTAGTGGTGTTGCATATTACGGAGTCTGGCATACAGCAAGTACTTAACAAATTCCAGTTGACAGATTAATAGCAGATTGACAAAATGGGAGTTTCTAATAATGGAATTTGATGCCACAGGGATATTGTCAAATTCCCTTTCAAAACGATATTTTAAATAGGATTTATTCTCAGCCATTTCAGGTGATTTAGCAAGGTCCCACTTTAAGTAAAAGAAATGACCTCTGACAATATCTTCTAAGCCTATGACTTGATAGCCATGGGATCTGTCTTACTAAACTCACCATCAACATCTCCCTTTCAAGGTGTTTGCAGGTACACAAAGACTGGACACTCTCTGTCCTTATGTGAAATGTGATGTTTTGGAAAAATGATAAGCATTGAAGTCAGTCAGCTTGGAATATTAATTTGGCTCTACCATATAATACCTGGGTAACCTTAAATCAATTTTCACCCCTCTGGACCCCAGTTTCTTCATTTACAAAAAGGGTCTGATAACATTTACTTTATAGGTTTGTTCTTAGAAAATGTAGGAATGTGTAAATCACTTTATGCAGCGTCTAGAAAACAAGAAACCCTCAACAAATATTAGCCCCTTCTCCTTTCTCTTAACTCTTACTAAAATAAAATAATTTCATAGGTTTCTCTATTTTAGTAGAAAACAATCATTGTGTGATTTTATGCAAATGTTTAAATATATATGAAATAGTTATATACAAAGCTCAGTAAGGTAATGGGAAGACAGGTAAATTACAGATGTCAACCCCTGGGTTGGCAACAATCTGATAAAACACAAAAAAGCCCATACATTACTGGGGATCAGTGGATACATGGGTGAAACAACAATATTGAGAAAACTCTTATGGTAATATGACAAGGAAGGGTTACTGGTTTAGGGTGTTGAATGAGGGGGCACTTGGGACAGGGCGTGCCTGAGGCAGTACTCTAGAGAATGTGCGAGTGATAATTTTGTCATAGTGTGCTGTATCAGTGGGGGGAGATCCACATAATGAGTGGGAAGGAGTTGGACCCCCATGATGGGGAGGCCCAACATGTTCTCAAACAGAGGGAAGGGTACCTCTCGAGAGCATGGGCAGTTCCTAATAGGAGAGGACAGACTAAAAGTCCATACATTACAACACTTTCAAGTAAAGAAACATTTTTATTAACATTCAGATCAGAAAGTGTTCTTTTCTAGAAAACGGGTAACTGCAATGTGATGGCCACTTGTTGTAGCAGCTCAGAAAGGCAATGAATCCCCACACAGGGTAGAAAGCAGATACTCACAACTGAAGGAAATCTTTATGTGTACATGACTCAATGTAGTAGCAAATAAGGAGAGAAACAGAAAAATGAATGCACTAAAAATTTAGCCAATGATTTCTGTACCATAGTGTTGAACTTTGAAAGATTATAGGATGAGGCAACAAATAAGTTGAAATAAGTATATTAACATTGGTATAAATAAGTGGTTATTTCATTTGAGACTATGAAAGAGTGCCAAAAAAGGGAACAAAAGATGTTTTGGAACCAGTAACACAGCACAGAAAAGGATGAAAGATAAGGACCAGGACAAACTTATAATCATAAGTCATTCCAGGCTAAGAAATCCACCACATTACCCTAACGAAAATGTTCTGGCAACAGGGAAAATACAGTGATTTTATCTGAAAATTAATATTAGTTTGTTAGAGGAGGTAACAGTATATTTATAATTAAAGTAAATCTTTAATGAATTGGATTTTTATTCCATTGATAAACTCTTCTCAAAAATTTCTTTTTTGCTTGTTTGTTTTTTTTGCTTTTGTTGTTTAATTTTTTATTTTAATATTGTTACTTTTGTGTTGGCTTCTTTTGGGGGAGGTCATTTTTTTTTAAACAAATTGATTTTATTGATACATTTTAATAAAGCATACAATTTATCCAAAGTGTACAATCAATGGTATTTGCTATAATCACAAAGTTCCATGTTCATTAATTCAGTCATTATTAAAGCATTTTCATTATTTCAATAATAATAATAATAATAAAACAGACAAACAAACAAAGAAGAAAATTCCTCACCTCCCAATCTCTGTTTCCCCTGCTGTACATAGTTGCTATTTCTGGCTATTTTTGCACAATTATTGATTGGTTTAGTAAGCAATTTTATTGAGATATGTTCACATACCATATGATCTATCCAAAGTGTATAATCAATGGCTTTTAGTGTAATCACAATGTTGTACATTCATCATCTCAAAAATTTTAGAACAATTTCATTACTCCAAAAAGAAAGGCTCCACACTTCTTAGCATTCCTTCCTCAGCCTTACATAACCATTAATCTAATTTCATCTTAATCAATTTATATTTACAATTTATATAAATGGAATCATACAATATGTAGTATTCTGTATCTGGTCTCCTTCACTTAGTATAATTTTTTTGTCTGATATTAACATTTTGCAGTATTAACCTACATTTGATCAGCTTCAAAGAAAAATGGTCTTAAGTATGCAGTTTTACCCATATTTCATATAATATATTTATATTTCACATAATATATTTAGTTCATAATAGGGCAATCATACAATATTTGTCCTTTTGGGTCTGGCTTGCTTCATTCAGCATAATGTCCTCCAGTTAATCCATGTTGTCATATGATTCATGACTTCATTTCTTCTGACTACTGCATAATATTCCATTGTGTGTATACTCCACAAATTTTTTATCCATTCATCAGTTGATGTACATCTAGGTTGTTTCCAACTTCTGGCTATCATGAATAACACTGGTATGAACATCGGGGTGCAGATGTTTATAGGCGTCACTGCTCTCAGTACTTCTGGGTATATACCTAGCAATGGTATTATCAGGTCTCATGGCAAGACTATATTCAACTTCCTTAGGGACTGCCAGTCTTCTACAGTGGCTGTACCATTCTACGTTCCTGACAACAGTGAATAAGTGCTCCTATCTCTCCACATCTTCTCCAACATTTTCTGACATTTTAATAGCGGCCAGTCTAATAGGTGTGAAATGATATCTCATTGTAATTTGGATTTGCATTTCCCTAATCGTTAGTGATGTTGAACATTTTTTCATGGGTTATTTCACCATTTGGACAGTTATCTTTTCAAGTCTTTTGCCCATTTTTTAATTGGGTCATTTGTCTTTTTATTGTTGAGTTGTATGACCTCCTTATATATCATGTATTTTAAACCCTTATCAGATATGTGATTGCCAAATATTTTCTCCCATTGAGTCAGCTGCCTTTTCACCCTTTTGGCAAAGTCCTTTGAGGTAAAAAGTGTTGAATTTTGAGGAGGTCCCATATATCTATTTTTTCTTTTGTTGCTCATACTTTGGTTATAAGGTTTAAGAAACTACCGCCTACTACAAGATGTTTTCCTGCATTTTCTTCTAGGAGTTTTATGGTTGTTTTTATATTTAGGTCCTTGATTCATTTTGACTTAATTTTTGTATAAGGTGTGAGATAAGGGTCTTCTGTCTTTCTTTTGGATGTGGGTATTCAGTTCTCCCAGCACCCATTTTTTGAATAGACTGTTCTGGCCCAGGTGGGTAGGCTTAACAGCCTTGTCAAAAATCACTTGACTGTTGATGTGAGGATAAATTTCTGAGTTCTCAATTCTGTTCCAGTGGTCAATGTGTCTGTCCTTATGGCAGTACCATGCTGTTTTTACCACTGTAGCCAAGTACTATGCTTTAAAGTCTAGAAGTAAGAGTCATCCAACTTTGTTTTTCTTTTTTAAGACATTTTTGGCTATTCGGGGCCCCTTACCCTTCTAAATTTATTGGCTTTTTGATTTCTGCAAAAAAGGCTGTTGGGATTTTCATTGAGATTGCATTGAATCTGTAAATTAGTTTGGGTAGAATTGACATCTGAATGATATTTAGTCTTCCAACCATGAACATGAATTGTCCTTCCATTTATTTAAATCTTCTTCAGTTCCTTTTTAGCAATGTTTTGTAGTTTCCTGAATGCAGGTCTTTTACATCCTTGGTTAAGTTTATTCTTAAATATTTGATTGTTTAAGTCACTACTATAAATGGAATTTTTTTTCTGATTTCATTCTCAGAATGCACATTAGTAGGGTATAGAAACGCTATTGATTTTTCTGTATTAATCTTGTATCCTGCCACTTTGATGACCTTGTCTATTAATTCTAGTAGCTTTGTTGTGGATTTTTCAGGATTTTCTAGATATAGGATCATATTATCAGCAAACAGTGAAAGTTTTACTTCTTTATTTCCTATTTGGGTGCCTTTTATTTCTTTGTCTAGTCTAATTGCTCTAGCTAGAACTTCTAGCTCAATATTGAATAATAATTGTGACAGTGGGCATCCTTGTCTTGTTCCTGATTTCAGCGGGAAAGCTTTCAGCCTTTCACCATTGAGTATGATGTTAGCTGTAGATTTTTCGTATTTATGCACTTTACCATATTGAGAAAGCGTCCTTCTATTCCTCTCTTTTGGAGTGTTTTCATCAAGAAAGAGTGCTGTATTTTGTCAAATGCCTTTTCTGTATCAATTGAGAGGATCGTGTAATTTTTCTTCTTCAATTTATGAATGTGGATTATTACACTAATTGATTTCCTTGTGTTGAGCCACCTGGGAAAAACCCCACTTGATCGTGGTGCATAATTCTTTTAATGTGCTTTTGGCTTCTGTTTGCAAGTATTTTGTTGAGGATTTTTGCATCTATTGTTATTAGAGATATTGGTTGGTAATTTTCTTTTTTCTTAGTATCTTTATCTGGTTTTGGTATTAGGGGGTTGTTGGCAGCATAGAATGAGTTTGGTAGCACTTTTTCCTGTTCAATTTTTTGGAGGAGCTGGAGCAAGATTGGTATTAGGTCATCTTTGAATGACTGGTAGAATTCACCAGTGAAGTCATCTGGTCCCTGGGTTTCATCTTTGGGAGGTTTTTGATGACTGTTTCAATCTCTTCTATTGTGATTGGTTTGTTGAGGTCTTTCTATTTCTTCTAGGTTCGGTTGGTTTGTGTATTTCTAGGAATTTGTCCATCTCGTCTACATTTGCTAGTTTTTTGGTATACAGTTGTTCATAATATCCTCTTATGATCGCTCTTATTTCTGCAGGGTCAGTGTAATGTCCCCCTTCTCATTTCTGATTTTATTTGTCTTCTTTCTTTTATTCTTTGCCAGTCTAGCTAAGGGTTTTTTTATTTTGTTGATCTTCTCAAAGAACCAACTTTTGGTTTTGTTGATTCTCTCTATTGTTTTTTGTTCTCAATATCATTTGTTTATGCTCTGATCTTTACTACGTCTTTCCTCCAGCTTGGTTTGGGATTAGTTTGTTATTCTTTTTCTAGTTCCTTCAGGTGTGCAGTTAGGTCTTCAATTTTAGCTCTTTCTTCTTTGTTAATGTGAACATTGAGGGCTATAAATTTCCCTCTCAACAGTGCCTTTGCAGTATCCCATAGGTTTTGATATGTTGTATTCTCATTTTCATTCATCTCAAGATATTTGCTGAATTCTCATGCAATTTCTTCTTCAACCCACTGATAATTTAAGAGTGTGCTGTTTAATCTCCATATATTTATGAATTTTCCTTTTTTTCTGTCCTTTATTGATTTATAGCTTCATTCCATCATGATCAGAGAAAGTGTCTTGTATAATTTCAATCATTTTAAATTTATTGAGACTTGTCTTGTGACCCAACATATAGTCTAACTTGAAGAAGGATCCATGGGCACTTGAAAAGAATGTATACCAGCTGTTTTGGGGTGCCATGCTCTATATATGTCTGTTAGGTCTAGTTCATTTCTCATGCTATTCAAGCTCTCTGTCTTCTTATCCTTTGTCCACATGTTCTATCCAATACTGAAAGTGGTATACTGAACTCTCCAACTATTATTGCAGAAACATCTATTTCTCCCTTCAGCTTTTTCTGTGTGTGCCTCATGGTTTTTTGGACACTAGGTTGGGTGCATAACTACTTAGTATAGTTATTTTTTCTTGCTGAATTGCCTCTTTTATTAATATATAATGACCTTCTTCATCCCTTATAACAGTTTTGCATTTAAACTCTATTTTGTCCAATACTAGTATTATTACTCCATCTCTTTTTTATTTACTATATGCATGGAATATCTTTTTCCAACCTTTCACTTTTAACCTGATTGTGTCTTTATATCTGAGGTGAGTCTCTTGTAGACAATGTATAGATGGCTCATATTATTTTATCCATTCTATCAGTCTATGGCTTTTGACTGGGGAGTTCAAGCCATTAATATTCAATGTTATTACTGTAAAGGCATTATTTACTTCATCCATTTTGACTTTGGCTTTCTGTTGTCATATCATACTATTGTCTATCGTTTTAGCTTTTAATTTACCCTTTCTAATAATCTTCATTTTTAAACTCTTCTCCAAGTCTCTTGCCCTTGCTTTTTCCTTTCAGGCTGCAGCACTCCCTTTAGTATCTTTTGTAATTCCAGTCTTTTGGTAACATATGCTATCAGTGTTTGTTTGTCTATGAAGACTTCAAATTCCCCTTCATTTTTGAAGTACACTTTGCTGGATACAGAATACTTGGCTGGCAGTTTTTCTCTTTCAGTACCTTAAATACATCATACCACTTTCTTCTTTCCTCCATGGTTTCTGATGAAAAGTCAGCACTTAATCTTATCAAAGTTTCCTTGTATGTGATGCTTTACTTTTCTTTTGCTGCTTTCAGAATCTTCTTTTTCTCTGATATTTGTCATTCTGAATAGTAGATGTCTCAGGGTAGTTCTGTGGATTTATTCTGTTTGGGATGAATTGTCCTTCTTTGATATTGATATTTATGTCATTTTTAAAGGTAGGAAAGTTTTCAGTCATTATTTCCTCAAATATTCTTTCTGCCTCTTTTCCATTTTCTTGTCTGTCTGGGACATCGATAATGTGCATGTTTTTGTGTTTTGTGCTGTCATTCAATTCTCTGAGACCCTTTTCCATTTTTTCCATTCTCTTCTCTTTATCTTCTCCTGTCTTTTTCAGTTCAGTTTTTTCTGTGTTTGAAATCACTAATTCTGTCTTTGAACAATTCAAATCCACTCTTATATGCCTCTAATATACTTTTTATCTCATCCATTGTGTCTTTCATTCCCATAAGATCTATTGTTTTCTTTGCAGCCTTTCAAATTGTTCTTTCTGCTCTCCCAGTGTCTTTTTAATATCCTTTATCTCTTTGGTCATATTTTCTTTAAATTCTTTAAATTTATTTAGGAGAGCTGTGTAATTATTATCGATTAATTGTCTTAAATCCTGTATCTCTTCAGGATATTTGGTTTGTTCCTTTGTCTGGGCCATCTTTTCCTGTTTCCTAGTATGGCTTGTAATTTTTTGCTGATGTCTAGGCATCTGAAATGTTGGTGAATTTACTCTGATGGCCTATTTCTCTCTCTTGCCTATTGTTATTTTTTCACAGCCCTTCTTTTTATATATACATATATATTTTAAAAGGTGCTTAGATTACCTAAATATTACACAGAAATTA
>JAQZBX010026720.1:0-28780 GCA_029593785.1 Cabassous unicinctus | reverse complement strand
GGGGGGTGGGGGGGTGGGGGGAGTGGAAGTATTTCCTACCTGGGAAAAGGGAGGAGGCTGACAGAGAAGGCTGGAGAACTGTCTCTGAGAAAGTTTTAATTACAAAGCTCTTAGCCTCCAGGCAGGAACCACTATCACATTGATGAGGTCAATGTTGCAACAACCAGGCATTGAACTGAGAGCACTGCCAACGAGTGCCATCTGCTGGCAGACCAAGAAAGTACATGTGAGAAAATTAATAAGTAAGAGAGGCTTTTTCCAGCCTTTATAGCCTCCCTCCTTAAGGCCCTAGGAAGCGGGTCTGCAACCAATTACTGGATCCAAAGCCCAGTTTTGAGCAACTAGCAGGGACAATCCTAACAATCCAAGTTTAACCAAGAATCAAAGAGCAGCAATAACACAAAGCCCCCTGCCAGTAAATCCCTACAAAAGAGAAAGAAATTGAGCATCTGAGTAAACTACATCCTAATCAGATGCCTAGATGTCAGCAAAAAATTATGAGCCATACTCAGAAAATGGAAGACATGGCCCAAGAAAAGGAATATATCAAAGCCCCAGAAGACACGCAGGATTTGAGAGAACTAATTAACGAGATGCACACAAATTTCAAAAATCAAATTAAAGAGTTGAAAGACAATATGGCTAAAGAGATAACTGACATCAAGAATGCATTGAATGAGCACAAAAAAGAATTTGAAATCCTGAACAGAAAAGTAACAGAGCTCATGAGGATGAAAGACACAATAAGTGAGATCAAAAACATATTAGAAGCATACAATAGCAGACTCGAACTGAAGAAAGAATAAGTGATACCAAAGACAAAACAGCTAAAATTGAAGAGAGAAAAGAATACAGAGAGAAAAGAATGGAAAAAGTTGAGTAGGGGCTCAGAAAGTTCAATGACAACACAAAACACAATAACATATGTGTCATGGGAGTTCCAGAAGGAGAAGAGAAGGGAAAAGGGGCAGAAAGAGTATTTAAGGAAATTATAGCAGAAAATTTCCCAACTCTCATGAAAGAAATGAAATCTCATATCCAAGAACTACACCTTACCACGATTAGAATAAATCCAAATAGACCTACTCCAAGACACATACTACTCAGAATGTCAAATGTCAAAGATAAAGAGAAAATTCTGAGAGCAGCAAACCATCACATACCAGGGACACCCAGTAGGACTTAGCGCAGATTTCTCATTAGACACCATGGACAGAATGGATGAAAAACATGAGCCATCCATATGCTGCTTACAAGAGACTCACCTTAAACTCAGGGATACAAACTGGCTGAAAGTGAAAGGTTGGGAAAAAATACTCCACACAAATAGTAACCAAAAAATAGCAGGGGTAGCTATACTAGCATTGGACAAAACAGACTTTAAGTGCAAAAAAAAAGTTATAAGAGATACAGAAGGCCATTATATATATATATATATATATTTTTTTTTTTTTAAGATTTATTTATTTATTTATTTATCCCCCCCTTGCTGCTTGTGTTTGCTGTGTCCATTTACTGTGTGTTTTTTCTGTGTCTGCTTATCTCCCCCTTGCTGTGAGGTCTTGCTGCATCAGCCCACCGCGCCACGCAGGCCAGCCTGCCCTCACAAGGAGGCCCCGGGAAGTGAACCCGGGGCCTCCCATATGGTAAATGGGAGCTCTATTGATTGAGCCACACCTGCTTCCCCATTATATATTAATAAAAGGGACAATCCACCAGGAAGAGATAACAGTCTTAAATATCTAACGAGGGTGCCCCAAAATTCATGAGACAAACTCTGGCAAAACTGAAGGGAGAACTAGACATCTCGACAATAATTGTTGTTGGAGACTTCAACACCACACTCACATCATTAGATAGAACAACTAGACAGAAGATCAAGAAGGAAGCAGAGAACTTGAGCAATATGATAAGCAAGTTAGACCTAGCAGACATATACAGAATGTTCCATCCAAACTCAGGGGGTTATACATTCTTCTCAAGTGCCCATGGATCTTTCTCCAGGACAGACCACATGTTAGGGCACAATGCAGCTCTCAATAAATATAAAAAGATTGAAATTATACAAAGCACCTTCTCAGATCATAATGGAATGAAACTGGAAATCAATAATAGACAGGAAAAAGGTAAATTTGCAAATCTGTGGAGGCTAAACAACACACTTCTAAATAATCAGTGGGTCAAAGAAGAAATTGAAAGTGAAATTAGTAAATATACGGAAACAAATGAAAATGAGAATACAACTTATCAAAACTTATGGGCTACAGCAAAGGCAATCCTGAGAGGGAAATTTATAGCCCTAAATCCCTCTGTTAAAAAAGAAGAAAGAGCTAAACTCAAAGATTTAACTGAACAACTAGAGAAATTAGAAAAAGAGCAGTAAACCAATCCCAAAGCAAGCAGAAGGAAAGAAATAATAAAGATTAGAGCAGAAATAAATGAAATTGACAACAAAAAAACATTAGAGAAAATCAACAAGACAAAAAGCTGGTTCTTTGAGAAGATCAATAAAATTGAAAAACCCCTAGCTAGAGTAAAAAAGAAAAAAAGAGAGAGAAAATGAAATTAAATGCAATCAGAAATGAAAAGGGGGGAGTTACGACCGACCCCACAGAAATAAAAAGGATCATAAGAGGATATTATGAGAAACTGTATGCCCACAAACTAGACAACCTAGGTGAAATGGACAAATTTCTAGAAATGCACAACCTACAATGATGCTACAAGAAATACAAGAACTTAACAAACCAATCACATTAAAAGAGATTGAATCTGTCATCAAAAATCTCCCAACAAAGAAAAGTCCAGGACCAGATGGCTTCACAGGTGAATTATGCCAAGCATTTTGAAAAGAATTAACACCAATTCTGTTTAAACTCTTCCAAAAAAATTGAAGAGGAAGGAAAATTACCGAACACATTTTATGAAGCCAACATCACCCTAATAACAAAGCCAGGTAAAAATACTACGAGAAAAAAAAATACAGACCAATCTCTCTAATGAACACAGATGCAAAAATTCTCAACAAAATACTTGCAAATCAGATCCAACAGCATATCAAAAGACTTATACATCATGACCAAGTAGGATTTATTCCTGGTATGCAAAGCTGTTTCAACATAAGAAAATTAGTCAATGTAATACACAACATTAACAAATTGAAAGAAAAAAAAACACATGATTGCCTCAATTGACATAGAAAAGGCATTTGACAAAATCCAGCATCCTTTTTTGATAAAAACACAGCAAAAGATAGGAATAAGAAAGAAAATTTCTCAATATGATAAAAGGCATACATGAAAAACCCACAGCCAACATTGTACTCTATGGGGAAAGGTTGAAAGCTTTCCCTCTAAGATTGGGAACAAGACAAGGATGCCCACTGTCACCATTCTTATTGAACATTGTACCAGAAGTTCTAGCTAAGGCAATTAGACAGGAAGAAAAATTAAAGGCATCCAAATAGGAAAGAGGAATTAAAACTCTCACTGTTTGTGTAAAACATGATCCTATATTTTAAAAATTCTGAAATACCTATGACAAAGCTATTTGAGCTAATAAATGAGTTCAGCAAAGTGGCAGGATACAAGATCAACATGTAAAAATCAGTAATGTTTCTGTATGCTCGTACTGAACAATCTGAGAAGGAAATCAGGGGAGAAATTCCTTTACAATAGTAACAAAATGACTCAAATACCTAGGAATTAATTTACCAAAGAAGTACAGGACCTATATGCAGAAAACTATAAAACAACACTAAAAGAAATCAATGAAAACCTAAACAAATGGAAAGATGTTCTGTGTTCATGGATTGGAAGACTAAATATAGTGAAGATGTCAATCCTATCCAAACCGATTTATAGATTCAGTGCAATACAAATCAAAATTCCAACAGCCTACTTCACAGAATTAGGAAAGGCAATTACCAAATTCATTTGGAAGGGAAAGTACACCCGAATAGCCGAAAGCATTCTAAAAAAGGAGAGCAACATGGGAGGAATTTCACTGCCTGACCTTGAAACATGTTACAAAGCTACAGTGGTCAAAACAACATGGTACTGGCATAAAAATAGACACATCAATCAGTGGAATAGAATTGAGAGTCCAGAAATAAACCCTCACCTATATGGTCAAATGGATTTTTACAAATCTACCATGACCATGTTAACGAGAAAACAGTTTCTTCAACAAATAGTGCTGGGAGAACTGGATATCTATAACCAAAAGAATGAAAGAGGACCCCCATCTCACTCCCTATACAAGAATCAACTCAAAATGGATCAAATATAAAGTGCAGGACCATAAAACTACTAGAAGAAAATATAGGGAAACATCTTCAAGACCTTGTGGTAGGTGGGAGTTTCTTGGACCTTATACCCAAAGCACGTGCAACAAAAGAAAAAATAGATAAATGGGACCTCCTCAAAATTAAACACCTTTGCACCTCACAGGACTTTATCAAAAGGGTAAAAATGCAGCCGACTCAATGGGAGAAAATATTTGGAAATTACATGTCCGTTAAAGGTTTAATATCCATGATATGATATATAAAGAGATGTTGCAACTCAACAGTAAAATTGTCTTATGACCCAATTAAAAAATGGGCAAAAGACTTGAATAGACATTTGTCCAAAGAAGAAATACAAATGGCAAAAAAACACATGAAGAAATGCTCAACATCACTAATGATTAGGGAAATACAAATGAAAACTACAATGAGATATCATTTCACACCTATCAGAATGGCCAGTATTAAAAAGACAGAACTACAAGTGTTGGAGAGGATGTGGAGAGATAGAACACTTATTCACTGTTGGTGGGAATGCAGAATGGTACAGCCACTGTAGAGGACTGTTTGGCAGTTTCTAAAGAAGTTGAATATAGACTTGCCACGTGATCCTGTCATACCACTACTGGGTATATACCCAGAAGAACTGCAAGCAGTGACATGAATAGACATCTGCACACCGATGTTCATAGTGGTGTTATTCACAATTGCCAAAAGTTGGAAACAACCCAGGTGTCCATCAACCAATGAATGGATAAACAAATGGTGGTGTATTTACACAATGGAATACTATGCAGCTGTAAGAAGAAATGATGTCGCAAAGTATATGAGAACTTGGATGAACCAGGAGGACATTATATTGAACGAAGCAAACCAGACACAAAAGGACAAATAATGTATAATTGCATTGCTATGAATCTAATATATTGTGTAATATATTGTATGATTCCATTTGTATCAAATGTAAATATAAATCAATTTATAAAGATAAAATTTGATTAATGGTTATGTAGGGCTAGGGAAGACATGCCAAGAGGTATAGAGTTTTTCTCTTTGGAGTAATGAAATAATTCTAAATCTTTTTATGATAATAAATACACAACATTGTGATTATACTAAAGGCCATTGTTTGTACACTTTAGATAGACATATCACAATAAAACTGCTTAATAAATAAATAAATTATTGTGCAAGAATAGTCAGAAATAGCAGCTATTACAGCAGGGGAAACAGAGAAATTGAGGGGTGAAGAAGTTTCTTGTTTGTCTGTTTATTGTTTATTAGTAGTAGTAGTATTGAAATAATGAAAATGTACTACTAATGATTGAAGTGATGAATGCACAACTATGTAATTATACCAAATAAAATTGATTGCACATTTTGGATGAATTGTATGATTTATTAATATGTATCAATAAAATCAATTTGGGAAAAAACCCACTAAGTATCATATATACCAAATAATTTCTCCAAGTTCGAATAGCTGCAAGCAAGTGGTCCAGCTGAGATTTGAGTACAGTCTGTCTAATTTTAAAAATGCATATTTTCCTCACTGTGTCCTACTGTCCCCTTTTAAGAATCCTCAACAATCTACCTGCCCTCATCAAGGATGTACATAGTATACTGACTCTCTTTTTGGTCTCAGCCTCACATGTTGAGGACTCTTGTCCGCCCACACCCAGTTTTGCCCTAGCACAATTGTTCCTTTTCCTTGTCTCCTGGGCAGTCCTGAGCACAGGACCCCTGTTCTCTGGATGGTGCCTGCTTGGTTCTGCCATACCCTTGTGAATCTTTTCTTAGCTGATAAACCTGGACTTGGCTTTTCCACAGCAACCACTTCTTCCTGTCCCTACCCCTATCATAGTCCAGGTATACCAGACTTGACACATACAAAGCACTTCTTTTTAACCTTTTTAAGTACTCAGCTTTGCAAGGTCATAATTTAAGTGAAAGGCTACAACACTCAACCTCAATGTGAACTGTCAACAGTTTATTTTTCTAAAGACAAAGGGTATTCATCTATTGAACATCTGTTAAGGACTTAATAGCCAGGTGCTAATAGCTTTGGCATCAGAGCAATTGTCCATTAGTTTAATTGAAATTGGGGATTAAATTACTGATATATTTGGGACACTTCAGGCTGGAAGTGCCCAGCTCCTTCCTTGCTATGAAACAGCAAATTCACTGGAGCTCAGGAAGTCAAGGTCCAGTGAGATATTCTCAAGGTTCCTGTCTCCCTGGGATACTTTCTTTAATCTAGTGACCATTTCAGTCATTTGTGTCCACAGTTTGGCAGGATGACTAGTTATCTCTCAAAATGGACTTCTTATCTTTCACTGGTTCTATGGGGGAAAAAAATGTTATTTTGTCCACAGAGATATCACTGAAAGGTCCATGAGCAAATGAAATGATACCCAAAAGGGACATTCTGCTTAGGAAAGAGATGAGCGATTTGCTGGGACACTCTTTGTCTCAGGATCAGAGATGCATATAATGAATATACTAAAAAGCTCTAATAAATCTGGTAGCCCTCCCATGTAATTACCATATTTTGCCTTCATCTTCATAATCCTTCATATTTAACATCACTCTTCCTCATACATTCCATCATGCTTTCATTCATGTATTATCATGAGGTTTGTTGCACATGTATTGTCTCCATCTTACGGATGAAGAAACTAGAGCTCAGAAGAGTTAAGTTACTTGTCCCATTTTAGTTACTCATTCCTCCCGTTTATCCCCGCATATGACAGTGAGGGATATTCAGGGAAACAAATCTGATTACACCACTGCTCACGTCTACGTAATAAAGCTAAGTTCCTTGTTATGACCTGTGAGTACCTCCATGATCTGGCCCTTGTCCTCGGCCTCAGCCTAATCTCTTACCGTTGAACAATAGGAACGCTAGCCTTCCAGAACTCCTGGGCAACATAACCAATGTTTACTGAACACTTAAGCACTGGGCTAAGTTCTTCACATGTGTGATTAATGAAAACATATTATGTTGGTCTTCTTATTACTTTCTTACTGTGGACTCATTTATCGATTAATTCATTCAATCATCCAGTTTTTGAATGTCTGTTGATATGAAGCTTTGTCCAAACTGCTGGATGTATTGCTGCCGCCAAAATGGAGAAAAACAAAAACAGAAACAAACAAAAAAAAACCAGAAGCAAACAAACAAAAAATCTCTATCTTCCTAAACTTTCACTCTACTTGGATAAGACAGATAATAAGTTAAAATATTTTATAGTGTATTAGAAAATGAAGGATGGGATAGGGTGGAGGGGTTGCAATGGCAATTTGCAATTAAAAATATATGAGGGCATTTTGGGGACATTGGAATTGTACTGCCTGACGTTGCAATGACGGATACAGGCCATTTATATATTTTGTTATAATTTACAAAATTGCATGGGACAGAGCGTAAACTATAATGTAAACTATAATCCACAGTTAGTGGCAATGCTTCAATATGTGTTCATCAATTGTAACAAATATACCACACTAATGAAGGATGTTGTTAATGTGGAATAATTTGGGAGGGGGAGGGAGTGGGACAGATGAGAATCCCCTATATTTTTTATGTAACAGTTATGTAATCTAAACCTTCTTTAAAATAAAATAAAATAAATTTTTAAAACATGCAAAATAATTTTAGATTATATTAGTTAAAAGAGTATTCTGCATTCAGATTTTCCAAAAGTTATTCTAAATAAATTCAAACTTACAAAAAAAAGTTGCAAGAAAAGTACAAAAATTTCATGTATCCCCTTTATCCAGAATTCCCAAGTGTTCATTTGTCAACATTTGCTCTCAATCTCTTGCTCTTTTCTGCCTCCCTCTGTTTCTTATGTCCTTTTTTTTTTTCTCCATCTGATTCTTTTTCCTGTGTCTGTCTCTATTTCTCTCTGTCTCCACCTCTGACTCATCACTATGACCACTGTTGTTCTTTAAATTAAAAAAATATATATTATTTCAAATTTATGGGACATTTGTAAAAATACTACAAACCCCAGGCAGAGAACTCCAACATACCCCACCCCCTCCAAATACCTATATCCAGGAATTTTAACATTTTGTTGCCTTTGCCATATCAATCTTTCTATCCATCTGTCAATCAATCAATCTACATCTATCATCTCTCTCTCTCTCTCTCTCCCCACCCCCATCATATATCTATTTTCTGAACATTTGAGAGCACGTTGCACACATCACACTCCTTATACACAGAATACTTCCATGTGTATTTCCTAAGAACAAGGATAGCCACTTATGTAATCACCTTAAGGGCAGTTATCAAATTCAAGAAATTTAACATTGACGTAAAGCTTGCATTCTATATTCCAACTTTTTCTTAGGTCCAAATAACATCCTTTTGAACCTTTTCTCTCCCATTCTTATATTCCATCCAGGACCATGTATTACATTTAATTGTCATTATGTTCTTCATTCTTTTTTAATTGTGGAAATGCATATACAACATAAATGATCCTATCCCAACTACTTTCAAGCACACCATTCAGTGGGATTAATCACATTCACAATGCTGCCGTACCCTCACTACCTTCTATTACTAGAGCTTTCTCCTCACCCCAAACAGAAACCCTACACTCATTTTGCACTAACTTCCCATTTCCCCTGCTCCCCCCAACCCTGTAAAACCTAAACTACATTTTCTGTCTCTGAATTCACCTATTCTCCAATATTTTCCTTCTGGTTACCATGGAACTTAATTTTAACATCTTAAATCTAAAACAACCTCATTTGGCTTGATACCAACTTAATTTCAATACAACACACAACTATGCCCCTCTGTCCCCCATGTTTATGTAGTTCTTATTGCAAATTACATATTTACACGTGATGTGTACAAACCATTGATTTATTATTATCTTTTATGCATTTGCCTTTTAGAATCTGTAGAAAGTAAAAACAAATGAGTTATAAGTAAAAAATACAATAGTGTTTGACCCATGTCTTTAGCATATGTCATTCTTTTTTGAGGTCAAGCTGCATCCAAGTTGTCCCACCCCCCCTAAAACCATCACTACTTGCGTGCATTTTCCAAAACAAGAACACTATAAAATGACCAGATTGCAGCCTCCCAAGTCAGATAATCCACATTATTACAACATTAACATCCATTCCATTAACCACCCCCATTCAAATTCTACCAAATCTTCTCTCAATAATCTCCCTATCTCTAGCCACCTCTATCATTAGCACTATCTCTGTTACTATCTATCTATTTCCTTTCTGGACCAGGAGCCACTCAAAAGTCACTCGGATTTCTTATTAGTTATGCCTCTTTATTCTGTCAATCTAGAACAGTCCTTTAGTCCTGCACTGCCTTTCATGACCTTGAATATACTTTTCATTCCTTAAGATGTCCGTCAAACTGAGTCCTAACAATATTTCTTCATAACCAGACTCGGGCCATCTTTGGCAGGGTGGCTGCAAAAAAAAACACTGATTCTTTTTCTCAAGACATCTCATCAAGGGGCACAAACATCAACCTGGCCTATTTGTGATGATGCCAAACTTGATCAGCCGGTCAAATTTGTGTCTGACAGATATTTCCACTGTAAAATCACCATTTTCCCTATGTAATTGATAAATACTTTGGTGGGGAAAATACTCTGAAACTGTGCCAATATCTTCTATCATCAGCCTTTTCATTCACGGATGATACCACTGAATCAACCATCACGATGATGGATGTCAAGTGTTGATTTTTCTATTTCAATCATTCCTTCTACATATATTAGTTGGTGTTTGACTCTAAGGGAGAGTGTTCCATCCTTATTTATTTATTTTCATTTCATTATGAACTTATAGATTTCTACTTTATTCAATGGACTAAAATCTATTACTCTGACCATTTATTTTAATGCTAGATTGTACCAGATTTGGCCAGCTGGAGGCTCTTCAAACTCTCATGTTTGTTCATTTTACATATTTCTACCATTTTGAGCACTTTGTTGTTTTCTACAACCAAAAAGATACCCCAGCCCATCTTGTAATTTCCCTGCCCCATCCCTGGAATTAGCTATTTCTCCTAAGTGTCCTGGGTCTCTTTAATAGAGAATGTTGTTTAGAAACCAATATCTAGGGTTGAATGTGATTATTGCTACTGGAGTATCATTGCTTCCAACCCCTTTAGCAGAAACAGCTAAAAATTATATTCTATCTATCACCCATATTTATCTATCTATTTTAAAATAAATTCCCAGTGAAACTTCCAATTTCAATTAGCCTTGGCTTCTGGCTCCCCCTCTGCCTCCTCATCCACCTGAGGACCCTGTCTGTGCCTCTACTTCCCCTCTTTTTCTCTGATTGCCTGTACAGGATCCACCATCCCCATAGTGCCATATGTTTCAACCTCTAAAGGAAGGGAAGGAAAAAGACAGGAAGAAATGGAATGCCTGGGTGACATTTTAAACACAGATGTGGGAACCGCTTCTCAGAAAATTAGCTTGTGCAGGACCACCCAGCTAGTAGGTGGAGGGGCCTGTCTGATAGGAGAATTATAACTAATTTTTGGCCACTCACCTCTACTTTCTCATCTAATAATAGGAAAACAGAGGGTTGGGAAGCTTACAGAACTTTCTGTTTTATGAACCGCTCCTCTCACAGTGTCCTCAGACTGAAATGCTGTCCCACTCCTGCTGCCCTGGTAGACACACACTTTTTCTCCAATGTTCAGTACAAGCAACACTCTTAGGTGAAACTGCTTCTGATCTCCATCCCACAACCCGGGATAAAACTGACCACTTCTGCTTCTTCTACTCTATCTCTGGTGCCCTAAAATACCTGTGCAGGCTCCACTCACAACAGCTGGTACATTTCAGGGTGCCTACTCACCCCCAGGCCTGCACAAATGGCCTCCTTTTGGAAGTGAGAGGGCTTCACTCAAACATTCATACATCTTCAGGGCCTGGCACTGAGAAGGTACCAAAAAATAGTCATTGAATAAACAAAATGAAAAACTAGAAGGACTAGCCAGGTTTTCCAATTCCCCTTTCCCTGGAGAGTGCCTATGTATTTTATAAAAAGCAGCGTGTTGCATTATGAAAGTTTTACTGGAGACATTTTTACACTAGTGATCTCCTTGTGTATTTAAAATAGGATTTTATTTTATTTTTCAGTCGAAATTTTCTTTAGGCACAAAACGGTTCACATTTATGTGGAAATGGAAGTATGCTTCTAAAGCAATCTCTCCATCCCTGCCCTCCATGAGAGGAAGAAGCAGCTTCCAGCACAGGGATCAGTATCTCTCCGTATCTGAGAGGCAGCGACTTCCCATAAATGTGCTAACTTGAGAGGCGACCCTTCGCTGGTGAAGGAGGCAGCAATCAAGGGACGACAGAAAAGCACAGCTCAGGCTCCTTACCCCACATGACTCCACATGTGCCTCCATGACACTCGTTCACTGTCTCCCTCTCCCACAGCTTCACCTGATCCCAGCAGGACCTCGCAGGTAGACTTCAGTCTGTGTGAGTTAGGCATTTAGCATCTTGATCAACCTTGGCCAAATGTTACAAATGAAATAGACTATTTGGGATAAGGATAACGAGATATACTAAGCATGCTCCCTGTGCCAGAGATGTATTTTACACATGGGAGTCACCTGGGAATAGAGTAAGGGTGGGTTTAGTTTAACCCCATTAAAAGTGGGGATTCTGGACTCAGATTGTTACAGTATGAATCCTGCTTCTACATAATTGCCATAAACCATTCTCACAGCAATCCTGAGCCAGGTATAATCATCTTCAATTTCCAGTTGGGGGAACCAAGGCTTAGAGCATTTAAATATCCTTCCAAATCTGCATGGCCAGCAAGGGGCTGGGGTGGGATGGACTTAGGTGGCCTGAACCACACAAGATGCCTGACACCCTCACTTCCTGGGTCAAATCCTACATTTTTTCACTTTTATCTGGGCAAGATAAACCTCCTGGTAAAACTATAATGTCAAGTGGCTAGATCTATTCATGCTGAAAATAAATGAGAATTGTAAAGGCCCCACAAGGGAATTAGCTATGCTGCACAATGGGTACTTGAAGTAGAAATTATCCAATTTCTTAAAGATGTCTTGAACACATTTACTCATTACATGCCAAAGCTTCTCCAATTCCAATTCCTACTATTGCTTTATTTCATTTCTTTAGGCATAATCTGGCTGATAGGATGGATTAACAGGTTTTCTAATAATTTTGCATTTTGAATTTAGCATTAAAAAACTTAGTAACAGCATGTGCTGTTGGGTCATTTCTGTTGATGTTTTTTCCAGAACCTCACTGCTCTTCATATTTCACAAGAAAGATGGTGCGATAATGCCCTTACTTCTTACTGTGTTATATTACAGATAACCCTTATGTAATATAAATTTGTTCCTTCAAAAAATCAGTATTCTAGAGGGTTTTTATTAGGGTAATATTAATCTTATCTTAGCAAGAACTTGGCTATGCTTTCACCCTATACATCAATATAAAAGTTCAATTAAATTTTGAATTATTGAGCACTGCACTCTGCTATTACAAATTAGATGCCAATTAATGTTCCTTTACTCGCTCATTTATTTGGAATATTCTTTTTTTCCCTGCCAGAACCTGTGAAAGTGTATAAATTCCACTAATTGTTTTTATTAACTCATTAAATGGGTTGTAGAACAAAGTAGTAATTTTGAAAATTATAGTCACCCAACACCTACATTGGACAAAGATGCAACATTCTAAAGGATATTGTTAGTTAGACAGTAATTAAAAACTCCAGGGAGAATGCTTCACAGCAAGATATGTGATGATTTTAATGAATTTTTGAAGTGAGATAAGCAAATCCTTTAAAGGACATGCTTAACCTTAAGATTCCATGGAATTACAACTAGTGAAATGGTGAAATGAATATATAGTTTTAATATATTTTAATATGAAGATTAGTAGAAGTTGTTTAAAATGGTTGAATATATTTAGAGAAACTTACATTTATTGACTATATGAACATTTTAGTTTACAGTTTTAACAACCCTGATCTTAAGTCCTTTTATTCCCGTTTTATACTTGAGATAAACAAGGCTTGGAGGTGTTACGTTATTTACACTGAGGAGCATTCCAGGCAGAGGGACCAGTGTGAGTTGGTGAAGTCAGAGGAACTGGGGAGCTGGGTGAAATCAAGGCAGGCCAGCATACCTGGAGCTCAGCGGGCCTGGAAGGACGGGCTGCGCCGCGGCCGGTGAGGAGGCAGGGCTGGCCCGTTCAGATCCTAAGAAATGCTAAGGATCTGGGGCTTCACTTGTCCTGATTTGGAAAGACCACTCTCGCCGCAATGTGGGGTGGCTTGGAGAGAACAAATGAGAAACAGTTTGTGTGACTATTGGGAAATGATGACACTGTGGCCTGAGAAAGGGGAGAGCTGAGTCTGTGAGAGATACAGTAAAGATGATCAAAACCACGCATTGATTTCAGAGAAAGCCAGTGATGAGGGAAAGGAGACGTGACGGTGATTTCCAGGGGTTCAGACTTGCTCAACTGTGTGGAAGGCAGTACCCTTCATTGAGGCAGGGAGCACTGGGGAAAGAGAAATGATCGGGGACTTTTCTGAGTTTGTTCTAGGACATGACAAGTTGAGTGTGAATCATGTAGAAAAGGCATTTTGAATGTACAGATTTGGAGTTCAGAGGAAATCCCTGGACTAAGGATTCATGTTTGAGAGGAACATTTTTTTTCTTTTTCAAATTTTTAACTTTATTTACAGCAGTGTTTCTTGGACAGCTTTCACCAGAAGCCCTTGCATATCTATTTGGTAATTCAGTGGTTTTCAAGCTCTAATGTGCATCAGAATCACGGAGCATAGTAGGGAAGAAGCAGGCTGTGGTGTTAGAATGCTTGGGCTGGAATCCACTTTTCCACTTTCTAGAATAAATCTGAACAGCTTACTTGGAACCTCTGCGCTTTTGCTTTTTCCTTTGTATATGGGGATAATAATACCTACCTCACTAGGTTTCTTGAAGATGAAATAAGTTGGTTTATACAGAGAATTCACAACAGTCCCTGGCACTTAATAAGCACCCAATAAAGGTTAATCATTATTATTTTCCAGAAAGTTTATTAAAATGCAGATTCATTGACACAAATGCAGGATTTTGTCTGGGGAGGATAATCCTGGACCTGACCAAATCTATTAAATAACAGTCTCATGATCTAGAGGCCAGGAAATCTGTATTTCTAAATATAGATCCTGATGATACAAATCCACAGCCAGACTTTAAAGCGATTATCTTAGGCAAGAACTTGTAATTATTTTTGCATCAGAAATCTAGATGTCCATCAACATGTGCAGTCTCCCTTTCATAGTGGACTTTATTTTGCTGGGAAGTCATTGGCCAGCCAGTGAGCATTTTTCTAGTCAGATATGGCATATGACAAGTACTCTCCAATGGAATGTGGATGAAAGTAATGTTAGTCATTTCCGGATCAAGGCGTCTAAGAAGCAAGCAAGTCCTTTCCACAATCTTTTGCCTTTCGCTCACCAAAGAAGAGAACAACAAGCGCTAAGAGATTCTGTTATAGTTAGAAGGATGAGGGTAGATATCTCTGTTGTTACATGAATGAGGAAACAGCTTCTAATGTGTTATTCTAGAGAAATGTTGGGAATTATTTGTTACAGTAGTTGGTGTCGCCCTAATAACTGATTTCAAATGTGAGATTTCTCCCCCAAGTCTCCTGGATGAATGGTATCGTTCCCCATCAATCAATGTGCTAGACTTTCATGATACAAAGCATAGAAAGATTTTTTGTTCTAGGAACATAACTCCATGCCTGAACAATCTCAATACTTCCATTTTATTCGTTGGTTTATTTATTTGTTGTTGATTTAGGGTGTAGTAATTAGGAAAAGTATGCATTTGAAGGACATTTTAAAATTTTTGTAACATTTTTATGTAAATTTATTTACATAAATCTATGGCTTTCTTTTCATTATCGCCACTATTCTTTGTTAACTCAGGGAAGGTTTTGGTGCTTTTGTTGGTCTTGAAGATGGATCTCTGTTCTGCATCTCTTCAGACAACAAGGCACCTGTTTTTGTAAAATACAAGAATGTTTTTTGTGTCTAGATTTTTACTTAAAGTAATAAAAAAGAAAAAATAATGCTAAGCAGTCTAAATATCAATACTCATGAATTATGATTCGTTTAAGAATGTTGGCTAAATTTACATATAGATTAAACCTGAAATTTATGAAATGTGATTTTCTTACATTCTGATGGCTTAATGTCACTCACATTTTATTATGGGTAAGGTTCTTGCATAAAATACTCTATATTTTCCCATATGGCTGAAGACATATAAGACTAGTCTTTGGCCGACCCTGAGATGTAAAATTTTTGCAAATTGAATTTGAGAAGGCAGAGAAAGGATGTGTTAGAGAGTGACTAAGATTTGGAAAAAATGTGACGGAGGCCTGGAAATTAGAATGACATGGAGTTAATACATGTGACCTGAGGAACTCATAATGATCCTTCCTGCTTTCTAAGGAGCATTTGCAGACAGCAGGTTTAATTATCTAGGCTGGATATTTGATGTTAGCCTTTGATCCGCACTGATTCAATTTGTTCTCTGCATGGAGAAGATGCTAGTCTCCTTTCATAGTGGTTCAATACACACACACACACACACTTTTTCACCTTGCATTCTTTCATGCTTTACATCCTAATGGTTTTTCCATTGTGACTTTAGTGACATTTTACTCATAGCTTCTTTTTTCCTTATTTTTTCTTAAGGGCATGTGATTTAACAGTCAGCTTCCTGACTGATCATCACATCCTCTGAGCATTAGTCTCTTCAACTATTAGAAAAGGGTTTGTAATCGACTGCACTATGGACCTTCTCAAATTGTTGGGGTGATCAAACAAGATAATGATGGTCTTTTGCTCCATCTGGGCCTGTTACTTCTTCTATCACTATCACTTAATTTCTGGGAGAACAAGTAACAGGTTTTTTCAGTCTTACAGAGAGGCCTTTCCACTAGGGAACAGCTTATCCTCCCCAAGTGGACTAAGAGCAAGTTCAGGAGGGTGGGAATGTTAAGATTCATGGGAGAAAGGAATGGGAATTAGCCAAGCCATGTACCAAATACTTTCAAGTCAATCAGAGAGTTTGGATTCCTATGTTATTTCTCAAAATATGGTTCCCAGCCCAGCATGTTCATCTTATGTGCTTGTTAAATATTGGGATTCCAGAATCTGACTCCAGACTCATTGAAAAAGAATCTCTGGAGATCAGGTCTGGGAAGCTGCTTTTCAATCAAGATTCCCAGGCATTCCTGGAGCACAATATATCAGTGTGAGAACCTCTGGCCTGCTGTGTACCTCTTGTTGCAGGAGTTTTTAATGGGATGCAAAGAAACGAAATACTCAAAATAAACACTTTTCCATTTTATTAAATGAAAATCCTTTCCCCTTTCCTTCACCACACCCCTAACCAGAGCTATCCTTGACTGGAAGTCAAAAGAAACATTTCTAACACTTACCCCAGAGCTGAGATAGTGATAAAAACACAACCCTGGCTGGCATAGACGCAAGTGTGCTTTAAAACAACGCAAATTCTTCTTGTAAGAAGTAAATTATGAATTATGAGTAAATAACCGAGAAAGTGACCAGCAGCCCAGTGAGCTCTCAGAGGAGCTTCAGGCCCCCATGCCTCAGATCCAAGGGTAGTTAGGGAACTTGCGAAGTTGCAGTCCTTGCAACTCGCCTCAGCATAGTCATCAGCTCCTCCAGGTAGCTGTGAAATGAAAGCATTTTCTCGTGGGAGAATATAATCTCTTATCAGTTCCAAGATTTATAGGTCCAAGCCAAAACCTGTAGTTAAAGCACCTTATCCATGATCCCTGCTTTTATGTGTGTGTTACCTGCAGGAGGTGCTCTCTCACTCTCAGTGTCCTTGTTGACCAATGCTGTATTATTGATTTTTGTTTTTCTTTAAAAATGAAGCAAACATCAAAATAGTCTATAAATTTGTTTTCAACCTCCCAGAGTCAGAGGTGAAGATTTCTGAGGAAGAAAACACAATGAAACTATTTTCACATTTCTTGATTTTTCTGATGATTCTAGATTTATACATCAACTGCAAAGGATCCAGAAAGTGGCTGATATGCTCAACTGGGTAATTTCATACTTATGCTACATGGATCATATCTATTCTGCTTGTTTTAATGGTATATGTTTATATTTACAATACACACACAAACACATACTCACAAATCAGGCACACCAGCCAGTGTGGGAAAACAAAATTGGTGGCTCATCTGTTTGATTCTTGGTTCTTTAAAATCAAAGTCTAAATTCTGATTATTTTCAGCATCAATCTATTTCACATTATTTCATTATTTTCCCAGAAAGAGCATCAAAACTCTAATATCTGCTATTGGTTTTGTTTTGCTTTGTTCATCATAGATGGGTCTAAAACAGTAGAGGAACACTCACCAAAATGAAAGAACTGGATAGTTTTGTTGGTTTTTTCCTGTATTTATCCTCCTCTTTCTCATTTCTGCCTGTCTTCTTTTCTCTAAATGCCATGGGATAATGGTTATTGGGCATTTGTTATGTGCCAGGCCCTGTACTACAAGCTTTAGGCACATTTTACTTCATCCACAAAAGTAGCAAGAGGAGGTATTTGAATTTATGAAAGAAAATGAGTTACCCAAGTTTACAAGCTAGTAAGTGAAAAGTCAGTTCACTTACTCACTAGTTCATTCATTCATGCATTCATTCCACAGTAGTTTATAGATCACTTATTATGTGCCATTGTTCTTGGTCCTGGGAGACAGCAGTCCGGTAAATGGGTACAGTCTCTGCCTCATGGAATTTTCATTCTAAGGAGGAGATGGATAATACAAAATAAATACACAAATAAGGACTAAAAATGCTGTGGAGAAAATAACACAAGAGAAGGACTGGAAGTTGATGGGGTCAACATGCTAGTTTAGATACAGTGGTCAGAGAAGCCATCTTAACATCCCTGTAGGATTGGCTCCTTGCCCTTCTCCGCAATCCCATTTTTTCCTATTCTGCCCCTCATTCTAAGCATTCCTGTATTTCTCTTTGTTTCTTTTTTTAAAAATTTATTTATTAATTTACTTTTATCCATTTTCAACCTCCCCCCTCCCCCTCATCTCCCCACCCCCCATTCTGTTTTGCTATCTTTGTGTCCATTCGCTGGGCAATTCTCCGTGTCTGTTTCCTGCCCTCTCTTCTCATCCTTCTCCTCCTGTCTTTCCTGGGATTCAATCCTCGGAACCTCTGATGTGGGAGAGAGGCATCCCACTGCCCTCGCCACCTCAGTTCCTGGTTTTTCGGCGCATCTCATCTTGGCTTTTCCTTGTGTCACTCTCCTGTTACATCATCACCTTGCTGCGTGGCTCAGTGAGGCCTAATGGCACACCTGCACATGGGGCCTGGCAGCCCAGGCACCTTCTATATTTTCCTTTTTTAAAATTTTTACCGGGAGGTCCCAGGGATCAAACCCAGGTCCCTCCATATGGGACACAGATGCCCCCCCCCCCGCTATATCTCTTAAGGTTGACCAAAGATGCTTAGATTTACAGTCATTTCTCATACAGAATGGTCATATAATAAATCAGGCCCAGTTTATCACCAGCATTCTAAAAACCATACCTAGGGAGAAAAACTAGGTCTGGGGACACGTGCATGGTTTCTAATATAGAGAATGTTTAGCCTACCCTGATTATCACTAAATCAGGACAGCAAGAATATTTGCAGTGTCTTTGTTTCTTAATGCGTTATTTATTCTCTTAGTTTAGAATTTTACTGCCCCATTCCTTTTTCCTTCTGCCAGTATTCCCTCAACCCAGATTCTGTCTGGCTATTTTGTGCACCTGTATCATGGGGCGTGTGTAACACAATGTACTCATATTAGCCGTTTGCTCACTGGATTTCCTGATACACAGCAAGAACTTTGGAGGAAGGTTCTTTTACTCTTTCACTGTTATTTTCCTAGTACCTAGCACAGTGGCAGGCAGAGAGAGTGGATTAATGAGCCAATATTTAGTCCAGCTCTGTGTCCATAGCCCATGTTCTTAATTACTGCATTGGTGATTTTCAAAGTGTGCTGTGCTGTGCTGTGCTGGGCACACCTGCTGCACATGATTTCTGTGGAGTCTGAGCCAGTTTTACATGGCACAGAGCCACAGTTCTGTGCACCGCTGTACTGGGTCTCATGGACAAAATGATTCTACTTTCTTTCTAAGTCTTAGTTTGTCACTTCCATGATTTACATCAAGTCTCGGTTTTGTTGCTGTATCTCCAACACTTTTATAACACATGCTAACCTCTCTCTTTTTCTTTCCTTCTCCCTTTCATTCTTTTCCTTTTCTATTATTATTTTTAAATATTTTAAAATAGCCTGAACAGGCCTCAGTCTCAGAGTCTCCCATGGTTAGCAGTATTTAGCTGGATTCCAACCATATAATTTGTAATGTTTTTATTTTTGCTTTTTATCCATTTACAAGCAACACTGTCTTTTCATAGGCAGTTCTAGTAAAAAACATATTTTTAATGATTTGATTTAAAGAGGATATTAAGGACAATAATAATGCAGGTGGACCTGAGATATTTCAAAATAGATGCTACAAGGAAGGGGTTAAAAGGATGGCTAAGGCTAGCAAAAAGCTGTTCCTTACCCTGGAGCCTTCGGGTCATGCTAGGCCTGTTTCTCCCTTTTTCGTCTTTCAGCAATGTCATGGGTGTCTGCCTGTCCCTCTCTCTGTCCCTGTGTCCTCCCCTCCCTCTGTGCTTGTCCTGGGTCTGCCTCTTTCTCTGGCCCATGCTCGCTTTCTGCCACCCCCATCTCTTGCCACCGCCTCCGGCCCCCCATGTCTTGCTACATGTCAGACTCTGTCTCTATGTAGCTTTGTCATCCACACTATGCCTGGAGAAAGGAGAAACGTGCTGGTAGTCAGAGTGGCTCTGTATGTGAAATAACTGCTGTTTCCTCTCCTCCAGATTCCTACTGGAAAGGTCCACAGCTCTTGCTTTATTCACCACATCTGACTTCTCCCCTCAGGGCCTGTAACTCAAAACTCCTGGCTTTGCTCACATCCTTCTCTAATTTTCAATGTGCCTCCAAGTGAGTGGATGCTGACAGTGGTTACCAAAAAAAATGTTGGAGGGCAAATACCCATACTGTAGGTGAACCTTACATAGAACATTCATTCATTTTATCTCACACACACACACACACACACACACACACACACTCAATGCCCCTCTCTTGATTTGGAACTTAGAGCAAACCACAGGTTATGGATAACAAAACATTAGTGGGGCTGGCTATGGTGATATGCAGGAAAATTGACCCCTCAGTGGAAAGGAGCTGTAGGCCACGTCTCTCGGGGTCAGGGGCTGTGGGGATGGAATGAAGCCTGTGCCTGTGTGTGTTTGCATGTGTATGAGAGAGACTGATAATGAAAGATGTTCCCTGTGAGGATTAGTCTCATCCTCCTTTTGCCTGTAGAGTCTTAGTACCAGGGCACCTCTCCAACACCCTTCCGTCTTTGTGTTAAACAACGGGTGGCAAAGTGGATTTCAGGGGAATGGGAGCACTTTGGCATTTCTGTTTTACCTCCATGTCACTTTGCATGAAGAGCCATTGTGATCAAATGGTTTTAACAAGTACAGTATAAAGTGCACAGCATTGTATAACACTGGAGCAAGGTCTTGACAGTGATACATGGAAGTGAGAGGGGGTCAGACACACAGCTCAAAAGGCCCAAACCCTGACCTTCTTCAAGGCCGTCATTTACATTGAGAGAGTATTTGAGACAGAGAGACAGAAAGAGAAAAATATAACCTGTGCACAGACAGATCCTGAATTAATCTCCAAGGAGAAAGCTTGAAAGCGTCACCACAGACAGCTCAATGCAACAGGCTTTACAACGCTTTACAGCTCGGAGCACCGTCGGGAAAGCCCTGGATGGAACAGCTGTCACCTCTTCTCCAGCGACAGCACCGTGATGAATGGCGGGAGAGTGAGCGGTCTGGGTTCCTAGGTCTGTCCTGCTATTTATCCTTACGAGTTATGTGCCAGTCGGCATCCTTTCTACACCTTTCCTCTAACTCCGCTTTAGGGAGACAAATTTATTCCTTGGCTCTTCTGTTCCCTAAATCTCAGTATTGCCACTTACACCTGACTTATGGTGACTAATACCATAAGTATTCTTTTTCTGTCAGAGTTGACAGATGGAATGGCATAGGTGGCGGTGCCCCACTGACGTCGAATATCTCAACCTCTATGGCTCAATGGCTCACAAATAGATTATTTAAAACAATCATGAAACAGTTTATATTTTCAACCTGTTTCAGATTTTAGTTTGGTGTCTTTGTGGGTAGATGGCTTTGGCTTTCTTTCTCCTGCCATTTGCCTTAATCTGTTTAGCTCTTCTGAGTGGTACCTTGTGAACATCCCTTTATCTACTTCTGTTCTAATTCTTGGGTCCCCGACTTCTGAATGACCTTGGAGAGACTGTAACTTTTGTGATCTCTATTTTTTATTTGACAAACGAGCCTTGACCTCCCTGTATGATTGCTATTATGATGCTCCAGTTAAAAAAATAAGTGTAAAAATAAATCACTAGCTAATGAACTTAGTTCACATTCTATCCAAAATCAATATTTTAATATTTTAAGCCATGTTTCAGACTATCTTTACTAAAAACATTTACTAAAGTAGTATATGATATGGTTAAAATTTTATCTATCAGTTTATAACGAAAATCAAGAATTTCTCACCCCTCCCTGCCTACAGTCCCACTCCCTGGAGACATCAGTTTTAATAATTTCTGCTTTTAAATATTTTCATTGTTACTTCATATGTCTTATGTAATATTCTTAAAACTCCATATCTTAATTTACTAAACTTAGACATATTCTGTCTTTATTTTATATATTTTCCCATGCCACCTTCTCAGAATACCTCTAATTGTTTTTCTATTTCTACCTTGTGCCCAAAAGAGAAACTGAGTGAAAGGAAAAAGAAGATCTTCCCTGCTTCCTTCCCTACCTCCTGTGATCCCCTCCGGGGATCATTGTCCCCGCCCAGAGACAGCACTGCCCTGACACCAAAGGTCAACTGAGCACTCACAGATTAGGGCATCAGGGGAAATGTGGGGTCCCAGTGTGACAGCTGTTCATGGGTTATATATTTATCCAATGGTAATATGATATATGCAAAGTCATTAGAATATCCTTCCCGATCAATAATTTGCCAAGATCACAGAAAGTAGCTTGGTGCCCTTCTTAGGCTAAACTTAATGGCCTTTCAGCTGCAATGAGAGTTGCTTTGACAATAATGTGTATTTCCTTTTTGCCAGCCTCCGCCTGCAGTTTTAATAGTAGCACAATTGGCCCTGGATTCCTACACCTGTCAAAATGAAGGAGATGAAGCATGAACTCCATCGCTTTATCTTGCTACACTTTGGGTTTGTTTTCTAAAGCAATTATTCACAAGATGAAGCAGTTCACCTTGTTGCTTCACAGTGGAAGATGAAGACTCACTATAAATCAGTGCCCTATTCTTATCTAGAATTACATAGGAAGAGAGCCCTGGCTGTGATTGGAGATGTTTGAGTAACAGAGAGATTTCTCAAGGAAAAGTGAAAAGACTGCTTAGGTCATTGTGGAAACGGTTCAGGAGAAATGATGCCAAGGAATATATAAATTAAGGACCAGTATGGAGAAAAGTGAATTATACATTTCAGGTTTCAGGAAATATCCCTGTTTCCTGAAAAGTAATAGATAGAAAGAAAGGTACATTTAATTTGGATAAAACAAAGCCTTTTGTCAAGTACATTTAATCTATAAGAATCCTGTTCCATAGGACTAAGGAAGCCATCTTCACCAGAATAAATAATAATATTGACATGTAGGAAGCAATTAATAAATAACTTCTTGGTGTAAAATCTGCCTTCTCTGTTACCAAGTTATAAAACTACTAGTGTAATAAAGATCCACTTTCTCTCTGATTTTAGAAAGGATATTGGTAAACAGTGGCATACATTATGAAATAATAATAATCTATCTGCCGTTTGGATAGTGTTTAAAGTTTTCAAAACTCTTTGACGTTTCCTCCCTAATTTGAATCTCAAGAGCCTCCGTGAAGTGCTGCAGCAGATGTTAGGAGATGAAAGTAGAGCCTTACTTGGCAGATACAGAGCCTGGGGCTCACAGGGTATCCACAGCTTGTCTGAAGTCATAGCACAAAATCCACAGCTGAGCCTGGACTGGAATCTGCTTCCCTTCAACTCTTAGCCTTATGATAATTCAGCTAAGGGGAAGTGGGCCCACTTCTCTATAAGTTCCATAAAACTTCAATTAGAAGTAAAAGTCTAGCTAGAACTGAAAAAAAAATTATCTTTAGTTGTTTCTGTTGCTGTTATTGGTATAGTTATTTTTTTAATAATAATTTTATTGTTTATTTTTTAGGTATAGTTATTTTTAAAACTAACATTTCCTTCTCCTTTCTGTTTAGTCAATCCTCTACTATTCCTCAAATCCACATAAGATTCCTTTCGTACAAGAAGTCTTTCATAATTCTTCTTATCCCACTTGAATATCCCCTCTATTTTTCACCCCTAGAATTGATGAGAAGAGTTTGAATACCTTTAACTATTTACAGGTTGGCCTTAATTGAATATATAGTATATTAAGAGTAACCCTTCAAATACATTGCCAATATAATTACATCTCAAATCAAATATTCCTTTTCTACTTATATATGGATGACGTACCACAAGTTACTTAATTCCTGTAATCATGAGTTTTCTTATCTATAAAATATTTAAATAAATGTACCACCTTCTAGTGGTTATCTGATTTCTTTTTGACTCTCTGCTTTCCAATGAGTTCTATTATGGTGGGCTTACAATTATAGGACCCCACCTCCTGGACTTTCAGGTTTGGCATGAGATCCAGGACTAGCCAAACTTAGAAATCCATCCCTGGCTAAAATAATTGGTACAAGGATGAATAGAGGATCCAAGTGGTTTTCCTTGGAACTTCTCTACTGGAGCAATCAGGGATAATGGTCAATTGCAGCTGCAGTTGTCCATCTTCCTTATCACATGGAGGAAACATGTCTGTGGAATGGGAGAATGAGGTCAAGGCACAGAAAAGTGGTGAGAGAGAGAGAGAGTGAGAAAATCAAGTCTCTAGTAGTGCCACATACAAATTCCACAGGATTTTTAGCTGCAAAGCCTCCTTATTTAGTATATTTTATAGTAAAATAAAAAACTAAAATAATTTGGTTTAATCAACTTTGAGTTGGACTTTTCTTGTTTGTCATTTAAGGAGTTCTGCTTGGGAACTACTTTGTAAAATTACAGTGATTGTTAAAGGAGGTAAATGAAATAAATGAAAAGTGCTTAGCAAAATATACCTAGGAAGCCCTCACTTCATTCTTACTTCTAACACAATTTTACTAAGGAACAGAGAAGCTACAAATAATCTACCCAAGATTAAACACGCAGAATGTGGCAAACCAAGTATTATACTCGGATCTGCCTGACTCCAAAGCCAGTGCTACTAGACACCAAGATTTTTCCACTATATTGATTTTTCTGTCAACACAGTGTAGCTTGGCATACAGCTGAAAGATTTTATTCCTTTCCCCATTGTATCATCATTTTTTTTATTATTCTTAGGAAGTCCAGTACGGGTATTTCCTCATCACTAGAGAGGAGCAGATTTTCTAAACTCCAAGCAGAAACCTTTCTTTTTTAGGTGGAAATTTTAAAAAGATGCTAAGCCCAGAGTGGTCCTGGTTGGGCGTCTGAAACCCTGGAGGCATCAATTATAGGTTCACCTTGATTCTCCATCCAATAGGACATGCCCGCACTCCCCATCTCCTTAACCCATCACCGCACTCAGGGCAAGAGGATTCATCATCTGACACCAACCTCCTTTCAATGTTCATTGTTGGCCAGCCCACCAAAGGAAACTTTTAATGGGTCCAGGGCTGCCTTCCTGATAGAATTCTATCAGGGCTGTTTATTCTGTATATGTTTTGGAATGTTTTGTGGTCTGCAAAGATCCTTGATAAAAGTGTATCCTACTTTTCGATCTTGAGGGGAATTAAGTGGATTTGTTTTCCTTAACAGTCTCACTTATCTCCCCACTCTGTGCTAAGAGATAATGGAAATAGAGAGTATTCCATTTTGTATTAAAAGTCCACAGTTTGGTCCCAAGACCTAAACTTTGTTCATGAAGCTTGGGGGGAATGTGCGTGCATGTCTGTATGAAGGGGTGTTGCATTGCTGTGTGGATGTGTGTGCGTGCATTCCCTGTGGCATCTGAAGATTCATGAGCTTGGAAGTCCATGAGGAACTCCCAATGAAACTTTATGCCTGCCACAAATATGGTGGACAAACTTTAAGGTGGCCCTCTTGAACCCCATCTCCTGGTGTTTGAACCCTTGTGCAATCACCTCCCCTTGAGCATGGGCATAACCTATGCTTGCTTCTAACCAACAGACTGTGGAAAAGGTGATGGGATATCACTTCCATGATTATGTTACAAAATATAAAGCTCTCCTTGCCTGCAGACTCGCTCTCATTCTCCTGCTGACCATGAAGTAGCAAGTTGCCATGTGAGGAACTGCCTAGGGTGAAGGCCACATGCCAGGGAATGGCAGACAGCCTCCAGGAGCTGACAGCCAGCAAGAAACTAAAGCTCTCGATTCTACAGCCCCAAGGAAATGGATTCTCTCAACAACGTGAGTGAATCTGGAAATGTATGCTTCTCCCATTGAGCATCCAGATGAGAACTCAGCCTGGCCAAAATTTTGATTGCATTCTGGTGAGACCCTGAGACAGAGGGCCAGCTAAGCTGTGGCTCAACCTCTTGGCCTGTAGGATCCTGGAGATAAAAAATGCCTGTTGCTTTAGGCTGCTGAATTTGTGGTAACTTGTCATGCAGAAACAGAAAACAAATACACTGCAGACAACAAATTATGAATACATTGTTGCAATTTGTATAATATATATAAAAGCAGGGGTTTTCAGCCAGTTCTTCCTAGTTTTGAATATTGGCTGCAGTCTTTACTAGGTGTGTGTCCTTAAGAAACTAATGTCTTTGAGCTTAATTTAGGTTTCCTCGGCTACACAGAAAAAGCCTATCTGTAGCATTTAACTTACACAATGGTTATAAACTTTAAATGAGCTAATTCATATAATAAGCCATCAAGAAATGTTGCCTACTTTTAACCTTCTGATTGAACTCTGGCATGGTTAACTTCATTTCACATAGTGCTTTATTTATACCTTTATTTCAGCCTTATAATGAGACTGTAAAATAAACCAGAATCAAAAGATTCCCATCTTATTCACCTTGAAATCTCTGGAAAGAAGCATAGACAGCCTGGCTAGCAAATAGGTGGCTCAAAAACCAGTCAGATATGTGGATTCCTGAATCCATTAGGGGTTCTGAGCACATCAGTATGGTATCTGTTGAACTTGAAAAAGTGATAAATTATGTTTAACTCTTTCATCCTCAGGCTAATTGGTGTTCCAAGAGTCTAAATGAAGATGGATAAATAAATTCATTATTAAATTAAAAACTCGGCTTTCACAAATGTAGTTTACTGAATTACTGACCACTGGATGGCTTATTTACAGTCATGGACTGAGCATCTATGCTATTTAATGAGTAGAACCTAGTATTTATCACAGAAACATCTAGGTTTAAAGATCTAGGAGAGATCTAAGATCAAAAAAGCATCAACCAAAGGGGCTTTTCCAAAGTACTTTTTACTTGAACCTTGAAATTCTGATGGAGTCACTAATGAGGTATATGAAAGATTGCAAAGTATGATCACGTATTTTTCCCATCCCAATATGCACCACCCTTCAATGTGAATTTGCCCATCTTTCTTTTTCTCAACTTTCAACCTGGGACAGCCTTATGACCTGTGTTGACCAACAGGCTGGCTGAGTCGTAATAAGCCTTGCAGCTTCCACCTTTACACCTTTCGACACTGCCCTGAGATCAGCACGAAAGGAAGCCGTGCGGGGCCATGAGAACTGAGATGCCCAGAAAACAACCCACAACAACTGTGAGGCATCTGAATCATTCAACCCTCCTGCTGCATGCAGCCATGTAAGTGAGACCTGGAGAAAACAGTACAGGAATCACCCAGTCAAGCCACAGAGTCATGAGCCATAATACATCATTTAGCCCATTGACTTGTGGCGTGATTTTTTACAAGCAAAAGCTAAGTGAACCCTCCTCCCCAAATGCCCACATACACACCACATTGAGAATAACTTAGTTATGCAGTGTTCTGGAAGATGCATTTTCTTTCCTGCAGAGATATTTGGTTTGAGAAAAAAACAAAGAAACAGGGATTTAGAAGCATAAAGTAATGTTCTGAGGCTGTTTTCATTGCTACCATGTTGACATGAAGATTTAGATATATTTCTGCATCATTTTAGGCAATACACTTAACTTTTCTGAATGCCCAATTTTCTCCATTGCCATGATAAAGATATTAATGTATAAATATGCAGTCCTGTAAAGATAAGTAAATAGGATGCCTCTATCCTCCCCCAAAATAGTAAATAACTTTGAAGAAGCTGCAAAAGGGATTAAATCTCCGGAAAGTTTACTCAGCAAACACTGACCATACCGAACTCATTTACAATCTGGGCAATGAACATTTGGATTAAAAAGTTATCTTGAAGTACTGAAAGCCAACAAATAAAATAGTTTTTGAATCAACAAAGGGGCAAAGTGTGTATGTTTGTGTGTGGGTGTGTGTATGTATGTTTGTAAGTGTGCATATATGCACATGCATATATGTGTATGTCTGCATACCAGTTTTTGGATATTAATGTTTTTCTTCCTTGTTTATTCTCTTTCATTCCCCTCCTTCATGCAGGTCACACAGGCTTCTTTCCTGGATGCTCTCTGGGAAGCTCAGAGGAGGTAGAACACAGGAGAGCTCAGTAGAATTCTCTGGTCTTTCTATCTGAAAAGCCAAGTCTGTGGAGGATAAGAGGGACTATGGAAAAGGGTGGAGTAAATTGGAGGGGTCTAGGCAAGGAAGGCTTTCCTTGAGGTAGAAAGGAATGTCTGAATGCTGGCTGAAGAGAGAGAGCTGTAAACACCTGAGCAGAGTAGGTAGGAGGGTAATGAGCCCACCTCTATACGTGCCCCCAGAGAAAATGGCTGTGTGGGGCATCTGGGAGATGGCACCATCTGTCTGGGATCAGCTTCACCCCATATTCCCTATTACACATATAGCATGGAAAAAAATTAGTTCTTCCTCCTATTATTTGAAGCTAAATATATTCCTGAGCCGTACAAGCAAAAGTCAATAAGGTACGCAAAATGTTTAGCAGACAGTTGGGGCTTAATAAGTGTATAATGCTATGAAGATGATCATCACCATCATTTATTTTTCCTTCCAAGCACAGAGGGAGA
>JAQZBX010026719.1:0-28780 GCA_029593785.1 Cabassous unicinctus | reverse complement strand
CGGAGGGAGGGGTGGCAGAGGCCGGAGCTGCTGGATGGGCGTGGAGCGGAGGGAGGGGTGGCAGAGGCCGGAGCTCCTGAAGGGGCGTGGAGCAGTGGGAGGGACAGGGAGCGGTGGGAAGGGCGGCCGAGGCGAAAAAAAATAAAAAATAAAAATAAAGAAAATAAAGAAAGCTATGAGGGTGTCCAGGCAGCCAAATCCACAGAAGTTAAACCACTCTCCACCTTCTGTGAGAGCCCTCCCTCCCTCAGATTATGTTCCCACAAGCCAGCAGGCAGCGTGAGTCGCGGATGTAGGATCCACGGCTCCAGCCAGCCGTTTTCTGTGCAGGCGGGGCTCAGCCCTCCGTGCTGACCACCTGAGGCAGGCCCAGAACTCACGAATCTCCACCGATCACTCCACACCGTGGATCCGCCAGCTGCTAGACCACCCAAGGTTCCCACTCCGCGCGCCCACAGCACAGACCCTCGGGCGGGACCCGCATCCACAGTCGGCTGTCCCGGGAGATCTGAACTGTGAGCAACCACCTAGATCGACGCCATCTTCGTTCTCTGACTTTTCTCCTTGCTGGCCTTCAACAGCAGCCCTGACGTCTGAATCACCATAACCACCGCTCACGTCCTCACAGAGTCTCATGGCTCACAACAGGCTCACTCACACTTGCAGCATCCCTTTGAGAAAGTTGAGCCTTGAGATGGGGGTGTGAGGTCTCACTGCACAGCCTGGGGGGTGGGCTGTAACTCCAAGCCTGCCCTCCCAGCCCAGAGGCCCCCTCACCGCAGAAAGTGGCGTCGAGTCCCAGGCTGCCTGGACCTTTTCTGTTAATGACACAGCACAGCCCTCTAAGAAACATGCTCCTGCTCGTCCCTGAACACTCTTTCACTTGTTGAAGAAAGATCTGCTGCTTCCACTTTCTCTTTGTTAGACATTCATGAAATGGTTCCCAATCTGGCCCCAGATGGACACAATGGGAGGGGTCCTTGAGCTGCTTCCAGCATTTCAAAATATCTAAGAGATTATGAACTATGAATCCCAGTTTAGACATGCTCTTGATCTTAATCCATGTCTGTGAGGGTCTGAACCCACTGCTACAAGGACCTCCTGAAAGTGTTCTTTTTAGTTAAGGTGTGGCCCAAATAAATGAGGGTGGGTCTTATTCCAGATTACTGGAAACCTTATAAAGAGGACCCAGAAGTCATGGAAATGAGAAAGGAGAGAACAAACCATGGGACAGAGGAAGGGCATGCCCAGAGCAGCACTCACCCCAGGAGAAAGCAGGAGAGGGATTTGAGAAACTGGGCTGAAGGATGGAACTTTGCACAGAATGAGATGTCTAAAGATGAATTTTAGGTCTCTAAAACCATGAGCAACTAAATTCCTGTTGATTAAGCCCAGACTAGCTATGGTGTTTGTAACAGCGGCTCAGGCAAACTGAGTTAAGAAAATCTTCTGATGCAAAATCCCTGGCTCCTTTGCAGGGTACCTTGTGGTAACCATAGGCTTTGTTAGCACTTAGACACATTAGATAAAAGAAGAAAATATTTTAATATTACTGAGGCAGAAATGTTAAAATATCAACACTTAGAGATGTCACCTCCACTTACACTCCCACATTGTAAGGAGAATCCAGGTTTTTGTGGGTGATCTGAATGATGGAAGGGGACACAGAGAAGTCAGAACCAGGTGCACATCCAGTTAGGGGATTGCTTGGAGAGGGGAGGACAAAGCACAGGTGGGGAGAAGAGGATGCAGGTGTGCCAAGCGAGAAAGCAAATACATATTGAGAGTTTTCTGAATAAAATAGAGGGAGAGGGATTTGAGAAGTTGGGCTGAAGAATGGAAAGAGCTATCTAAAGATGAATTTTAGGGAGATTTGTGGTGTTGTGTGGTATAGTTACTCTGTTGCCACCCCTACCACCTTCCTTGCACCCCTCCCAAGAAAAAGTTGATAAATTATCTTCATTGTTCTTTGAGTTCAATTCGTGTATCTCCTAAATATGACATTGAGATGAAATAAGCATGACGATGAAAAGGAAGCCCAGTTTTCTTCGAGTCACATTACTTGTTAACCACAAAATGCTATGAAGTGTGGGTTCTATGCAGCACAGCCAGTGTAATCTCTGAAATATGAGGGTGTGAATGGCTAAGGACCTCTGTGCTATGTGAGCAATTGAATATCCTATATCCCTCAGTTGGCCATGAACTCTAAACACAATCTTTTCCGGGTCCTGCCTTGGGGTGGTTTCAACACGGCCCTCCTCTCATGTCAGCCCAATGTTTAACTGAGAGACTTTGACTTGGCTGTTCTGCACCCAACACTCCCTCTAATTCCAGGCTCTCCTCACACCTCTTGATTCACTCAAGTTATTATTTTTCTCAAGTATGTCTCCTCCTCTAGCTCTTCTTCAGTGGGTCCAGTCAACATGCTGGTAAATGTGGTAACCTGCCACTTTTCCCAGGCATACAGAAATAAACCCTGTGTTCAGGACCAGATGGCTTAGCCTGGCACCTAGAATGGATGGTGAATGTGTCAGAAGCACCTAGAGATAAAACTCATCCCTTGGCAAATAGTTGCTTGCCAGTACATTCTTTCCCTTTTTGCCCCAAGCATGTGTAAGCATCCACTGGAGACTGGCTAAATTATGTGCATTTTATGGCACCAGGTTCACCCCTTCTGCTGTATCTGTTCTCAGTGGGGCAAGACCTGCATCCTTCCACTATGGCACAAGACAAGAGAGGGGTGCACAGATTATCCCCTGCATCAGCTGAGGAGGATTGAGACCCACCTCACCCCTTAATGAAGCTGACCTTACTCTGTCTCTTTGCTATATGAAAAAACATTTCTCCATCCAGTGCCTGTGTGAGTGTTAGGTGGTGACCCTAACACCTGCAAACACAGAGTGGGTTGGGACCCTAGGACTGCTGTTTCTGGTAACAGGCATTGGCTCTTGCTACCATCCATGTGGTGAGACTCCTCCCCTGGAGATGGTAACAGGTGTCTCTTCTGTCTTAAATGTATGACATTGGTTACTTGCATGCTTGAGTAGATCTGCTAGATTCAGAAGTATTTTTCAGCCTCAGCAACAGGAGCCAGTGAAGTGGAAGGGCCTGTCCAAGCATTTTATTCCCTGCACATGTTTTCATGTCACCTCTGGCTATACCATTATGACCCCCTTCCCACCCATTTTGAAATCTCTGCCAGTGTAAGCTTTTCTGAACTTCCCTCTGAATAAGACTGTTCTTACCAAATCAAAACCAGCTAGGCATTTTAGTAGGAAGCTTCAGGATTACACCTCTCACCAATGAGAAGGGACACATCTGAGATGGAGGCATTTTAGACATTTGGAGAAAGCTTTGGGTGGCTGAAGCTGCCTCTAAATCACACCTCACAGCCCTGGGAAGGACAAAGGGCATCGGAGATCCTCCAAGTCCCCATCCCTTTCTCTAGCTGGGCAGAGGGGAGGGGAGCAAGTTAATAATAACAACTGACACTCTCACTGGTGGGGCACCTACAACTTCATGGGAACCTGCAAAGAAGAGTCATTAGCCCTATTTTGTAGCTGAGGAAACAGAGATCTAAAGGGTTTAGATGATTTGACTCAAGGTACAAGATGTCACTTGTGGAGTGTGGGTTAACACTCATTTCTGTTTGGCCCTAACGACTCTCTTTCCTTCATGGTCTTTAGTAGAGTGGAGTGGTTAAGAAGACAGACACAGCCCCTTGTTGACTGGGAGACGTCTGGCAAGTCATGTAGATTCTTGTGTCATAGTTTCCTCATCTGTAAATGAGGTAATAACAGCTACTTCACAGGGCTATTGTGAGGTTTAAGTTTTAATATATACAAAGAGATTAGAACTATGTCCATAGCAGCCACTGTACCAGTTTAGTGAATATTGGTATTTTCCTCTCTAAGACACTTAGAAAATGAACTGAAGTGTCCTCAGTTTCTCCTTTGTCTTCCTGAGGCCCTCTGAACCTACAGAATGTGAGTTCGGTATGTGACAGGCAGGCCTTAGCTCCATGTCATGGCTGCTGGGTGTGTCCTCTTAACAGCTTCCTATGTGTTGGCAAGCTTGCCTCTGGACCAACTTTAAAAATTGATGGGGGAGGACTTCCAGTGTCCAGTCTGACACATAAAGTGCTTGGAAGTTGTCATTCCTAAACTTACAACTAGAAAAAGTTGAACAAACTGAAACCTAACAAGTCTTCTTAGATCCTTTAGAAAATTGAGGTCACAGGGAAAATTGCCAGCTGGAAAACTGGAGAGAAAGGATAATAAAGAGAATCATAGCTTAATAAGAGCAAAAAATACAACTGGAGACTGGTAGGAATACTTAAAGAGTAACTGACTGATTGCTGGTGCTGAGTGTGGATTAGTTTGAGAGATAAAGACTCCTGGGAGCTTAGCCTCATAGGGGCTCACACTTTTGTGAGTTTTACCTTCAGGAGCCCCACCAGGTTCTCAAGGTAAAGACTGGAGAAAAATCCCCTTGTGCTTCTGGCAGGGGTGGGAGAAAGTAATCATTCTGAAGTATGCCCTGAACATTCTGTTCTCCTTTACAGAGGCTTGCTCTCAAGGGAAACTCTTTTGTGATATCCTAACTAATGTGGATTTTACCAGAGCCTAACCAATGTGGGAGAAGAGAATACCTAAATGCAGACTCATCTACCTTTCCGGTATCACCTAAGGGTGGGGGGTGAGGTGGGGGAGTTGGGAAGCACCTGGGAAGGTAACAGTCCAGGAACACAGATCCACCAAAAGACTGAAACTTAATCATAAGATTGTAGAACGTGTCCTCTCCTTCTGTCTCTTACTACTACCTCAATGGGCTACTGTATAATGCGGGGGATTACAGCTGAAAGAACTACAAGGATCAGAATTTATTAAAGAAGGGGTTTCTAGGGAATCCCAAAAACAACAGTGGAGACAAAAAAAAAGAACAATAGATAAAATTGTAGCCTTTGACACTTAGAGCTACAGCAAACAGTAAACACAGCCTAACTCCTAGCCACATAAACATAAAACCTCACACTAAAGACCTATATACCTCATTTCATTTTTCTTGATACATCATAACAAGCTTTTATTAAAAACTAACAAGAATTCTAAAAGGCAAAAACACAACCTGAAGAAACAAAACAAGCTCATCAGAATCAGTCTCAGATATGACACAGATTTTGGAATTATCAGACAGGAAGTTTAAAATAACTTTAATTATTATGGTAGGAACTCTAATGAAAAAAATGGACAACCAGATGAGCAATGTAAGAAGAAAGAAGGAAACACTAAGAAAAAAATAAAAAGCAAATGCTAGAAATAAAAAAACCCCACTATAACAGAAATGAAGAATGACTTCAATGAGCTCATCAGTAGACTGGACATGGCTGAGGAAGAATGAGTGAGATTGAAGATATGTCAATAGAAACTTCCCAATTTGAAAAGCAAAGGGAAGAGAATGAATAAAAGGAACAGAATATCTGACAACTTGGGTGATACAAAAGGTGTAACACATGCATGAGATACCAGAAGAAGAAGAAAGGAACAGAATAAATATTTGAAGTAATATTGGCTGAGCATTTTCCAAAATTAATGACAGACAGTAAACTTCAGAACCAAGAAACTCACAGAGCACTGAGCAGGTTAAATACCGAACAAATCTTAAAAGAAGCCAGAGTTAAAAAAGCACTTTATCTATAGAGAAACAAGGATAAGAATTACCTTGGACTTCTCTTCAGCAACCATACAAGCAAGAAGAGAATAAAATGAAAGACTTAAAGTTTTGAAAGAGAAAAGCCATCAACCTAGAATTCTGTGCTTGATGAAACTATCCTTTAAAAGTGAAGGAGAAATAAAGACCTTCTCAGACAAACAAAATTAAACAACCGAATTTGTAGCCAGCAGACATTCTTTGCAAGAAATTTTAAAGCAGTTATTCAGAAAGAAGGGAAATTACAAATAGGTCAGAGTCATAAATTTACATCAAGAAAGGAAGAGCTAAAGAAGGAATAAATAAAGGCAAAATAAAATATTTTATTTAACATATTCTTAATTGAGCTAACAGATAACAGGTGGTTCAAAATAATAATACCAACAATATATTGAGTGTTTATAGCTTATGGATAAATGAAATGAATGACATCAATGTTACAAAGGATGGATGGAATTGGGGCTACTCTGTTTTAAGGTACTATTCTACCTGTGGGGTGGTATATGTTGTTTGAAAGTGGACTTTGATTAGTTGTAAATGTATATTGAAAACTCTAGGGCAAACACTACTTTTTAAAAAAGGAAGTATAACTGCTATGTTAAGAGAGGAGAGAAAATGGAATCATATAAAATACTCACCTGAAACCACAAGGCAGAAAAAGAGTGGAACACAAAAATAAAGAAAGAACAAGGGCAATAGATAGAAAAGTTACAGATATGGTAGATATTAATTTAACTATATCAATAATCACTAAATGTGAATAGCTTAAATAAACCGATTAAAAGACAGACAAACAGAGTGGAAAAAAACAAGACCCAATTGGCTGTTGTCTGAAAGAAATCCACTTTAAATATAAATACACAGATAGTTTTAAAGTAAGGGGATGGAGAAAGATATACCATGCTAACACTAAACAAAAGAAAGCTGGAGTATCCATATTAATTTCAGACAAAGCAGGTTTTAGAGCAAGCAAATTATCAAAGACAATGAGGGGCATTGCATAATGATAAGAGGGATAATTTTCCAAAAACCATAATAATCCTTAATGTGTATGCACCTAACAATAGTGCATCAAAATACATGAGGCAAAAACTAATAGAAATGCAAGGAGAAATAGATAGTTCTACTATTATGGTTGTTGGATACTTCAATATCCTTCTCTCAGTAATTGACAGAGCCATCTGTCAGAAAGTCAGGAAGGATATCATTGAACTGAACAGCACCATAAATCAAGTGGATCAAGTTAATGTTTATCGAAGACCTCATCCATCAACCATAAAATATACATTCTTATCAAGTTCATATGGAATATTCACCAAGATATACCATATTTTGGGACATAAAATGCACCTTAATATTTTAAAAGTATATAAATCATACAAGTATGCTCTCAGACTACAATGGAATTAAATTACAAATCAATAAAAGAAAGATACCTGGAAAATCCCAAAATATTTGGAGATTAAGCAACACACTTCTAAATAATGCATGGATCAAAGAAAAAGTCTCAAGAGAAATTAAAATACTATTTTAATTAAATGAAAATACAACTTGTCAAAATTTGTGGGGTATAGCAAAACTTGTCTTTAGAGGGAAATTTGTAGCATTACATGCATATATTAGAAATGAACAAAGATCTAAAATTAGTAATATAAGCTTCCACCTTAGGAAACTTAAACGCTAATTAAATCCAAAATAACCAGAAGAAAAGAGATGATAAAAATAAAGAAGAAATCAATGATATTGAAAATAGGAAGTCATGGTTTCTCTTCAGAAACCATGGATATGAGAAGCCAGTGCTATGACATAGTTGAATACTGAAAGAGTAAAATTGTCAGCCAAAAATTTTAAAGGCAGTAAAAATGTCCTCTTTAAAAGAAATGTATCACCTTTGCAAAGGCACAATAAAGGTGTATTTTATAGGCAATAAAGCTAACAATAAACCTTATTCAACACAAACCATATTCATAGTCTCTGCTCATTTTGGAAAAAGTCTAGCATACCTAGTAGTTTCAGGGATTTCATTTTAACTTAAAAAGTTCTGATATTTAATTTATAAATTTCAGACTGACAAAGGTTTTGGAAAACTATAAGAAATGATTTGCTAATGTGTGTGCTCTTATGTAAAACACATGGTTTTTTCTGTACATATTTTTAAAAATTAAAGTAATGCATGTTTTTAAAAAATGAGGGAGAGTTTCATGGACTAACAAAATATGAGAGAGTTTATCACCAAGAGACCTGCTCCTTAGAAATGTAAAGGGAATGCTTCAGATTGCAAAGAAAGGATAAGAGATAGTAGCTTGAAGCAGTATCAAAAAGTGAAGAACTCTAGTAAATGTAGCCACATGGGTAAATGCAAATCCCAATAATATAGTGCCCTTTGTATATAACTCTATGCTTTATTTCCTAAAAAATTTACATCAATAAGGGATTGAAGAACTTGAACATATCATAAATGAAGTGACTTAACAGATATATACATAACATTGTACCCAGAAACAGCAGAATACACATTCTTCCCATGGGCATGTGGATCATTCTCCATGATAGACAACATGTTAGGTCACAAAAAATTTCAATAATTTTTAAAAGATTAAAATTATATAATGCATCTTCTCTGATGACAATGAAATGGAGCTAAAAATCAATAACAGAGAATTAGGAAATACACAAATATTTATAACAAACAACACACTCTTAAATAATCAGTGGGCCAAAAAAGAAATAAGGGAAATTAGAAAATAGCTTGAGATGAATGAAAAGGAAAACACAACATATCAAAACTTAAGGGGCATAGTGAAATCAGAACTCAGAAGGAAATTTATAGCTATAAATGTTTACATTAAAAAAAGAAGAAATAGCTCAAACCAGAGAATGAACCTCACACCTGGAGGAACTAAAAAGGAACTGCAAATTAAATTCAATGTGAGCAGAAGAAAGAAAATAGCAAAGATTAGAGCAGAGTGCTTTCATCAATTCATCAATTGTAACAAATGACTCTAGGGTAAAGTATTAATAACAGGGTGGTATAGGGGAAACCTGGATTTTATCATGAGTTTTCTGTAAACTCAAACTTCTCTAATAAATTTTTAAAAGTTAAACAAAGATTAAAGATAATATGAATAATATAGAGAATTGAAAAAAATAATAGAGGGAGCGGATGCAGCTCAAGTTTTTGAGCGCCTTCTTTCCATGTACGAGGTCCTGGTTTTGATCTCCAGTACTTCCTAAAAACAAAACAAAGAAGCAAAGAAATGAAAAAGAAAAACAACTCTCTTTGGAGAGCAGATTTTACTCAGTGTTTGAGCACTTGGGTTCAATCCCCGGTACCTCCTAAAAATATATATAAATATAGAATCAAGAAAACCAAAATTGATTCTTTGAAAAGATCAACTAAATCCAAAAATCTTTAGCTAGAATAACAAAGAAAAAGGAGAGGGCACAAATAACTTAAAATCAGAAATGAAGGGAGGCATTACTATGGACCTAATAGAAATTAAAAAAGGTTATAAGAGGATACCATGAATGACTGTGTACCAACAAATTAGATAACCTAGATGAAATGAGCAAGTTCCTAGAAGCACACAAATTACCCACACTGATTCAAGAAGAAATAAGAGGTATGAACAGAACAATAACTAGTAAAGAAATTGAGTCAGTCATCAAAAATCTCCCAAGAAAGAAAAGCATGGGACCAGACAACTTCAATAGTGAATTTTACCAAACATTCAAGAAGAATTAACACCAATACTGCTCAAACTCTTCCAAAAATTGAAGAGGAGGGAACATTTTTCAACTCATTCCATGAGGCCATCATCACCCTAATAACAGAGCCAGGTAAAGATACCACAGGAAATCAAATTTATAGACCAATATTCCTCATGAATATAAATACAAAATCCTCAACAAAATGCCAGCAAACTGAATCCAATAGCATTGTAATAGACTTATACAGTATGATAATGTGGGATTTATCCTAGGTATGCAAGGATGTTTGAACATTCGAAAATCAATTGATGTAATCAGTCACATCAACATGCTAAAGAATAAAATTCTTATGATGATCTCAATAGATACAAAAAAATCATCTGACAAAATCCAAAAGTCATCATCATAAAACTCTCAGCAAACTAGGAATAGAGAACTTCCTCCAGGAAGCTGGTAAAGGACATCTACAAATTACCTACAGCTATCATCATACTTAATAATAATAAGCTAGATGATTTCCCCATGAGGTTGGGAACAAAGAAAGTGTGTCCTATCTCACCACTTTTATTCAATATAGTACTGGAAGTCCTAGATAATGCAGTAAGACAATAAAAGGAAATAAAAGATATACAAATTGGGAAGAAAGAAATAACACTGCCTTTGTTAGCAGATGAAATATTTGTCTGTGTAAAAAATCCCAAAGAACTGATAAATAAAACCTCCAAGAACTAATAAATTGATTTATAACATAGGTTTCAGGATATAAAGTTAATATACAAAAGCTAATTGCTTTCCTATACACTAGCAATGAAAATCTGAAATTTGACATTTAAAACACAACACCATTTACATGAGCACAAAAATATTAAATACATATAATTCTAATGAAATATGTACAACACCTAGGGAAACTGCATAACTTTGGTAAAAGAAAGCAAAGAAGATCTAACCAAATGAGATATTCCATGCTCACGAGCAGGAAGACAAGTTTGTTAAAACCTCAGTTTTCCCAACTTGATCTTTAGATTCAATGCAATCCCAATTGTAATTGTAGGAATTTATTTTGTGGACATCAACAAACTGATTATCAAGTTTTTATGTAAAGACAAAAGATTCAGAATAGCCAATGCAATACTGAGGAAGAACAAAGCTGAAGGACTGACACTGCCCAACTTTGAGAATTACTAGAAAGCTATAGTGATCATGACAGGGTGGTATGGTAAAAGAATAGTCACAAAGGTGACTGGAAAAGAATACAGAGCCCAGAAACAGATCTACACAAGTGTTAGACAAAGGAGCCAAGGCAAAGCAGTGGAGAAATGTTAGTCTTTTCAACAAATGGGAAAACTGGACATTCACAAACCAAAAAGAAAAAAAAAAAAAAAAGAATCTAGATACATATCAATCAACTCAAAATGGATCATAGTTTTAAAGGCAAAACACAAAACTATGAAACTTCTAAAAGATAGCCTAGGAAAAAATCTCCATGACCTTGGGTTTTGTGACGACTTTTTAAAAAATGTATTTTTTATTTATTTTTAAAAGATACTTAGATTACATAAAATGTTACATAAAAAATATAAGGGATTCCCATATTCTCCACTCCCCACACCTCCCACTTTTCCCCACATTAACAGCTTCTTTCATTAGTGTGGTACATTCATTGCAATTGATGAACACATTTTGGAGAATTGCCACTAAGCATGGATTATACTTTACATTGTACTTACACTCTCTCCCACTCAATTCTGTAGGTTATGGCATTGCAATGGCATTCAGGACAATTCCAAGTCCTGAAACTGCCCCCATATTACACCTCTTTTTCCTTCTCCTTAACTTCAGCATCTCCAGTGGCCACTGTCTCCTCATCAATGATATAATTTCTTCCATTGCTAGAATCACAGTGAGTCTATAGTAGAATAACAATAAGTCCACTCTAGTCCATATTTTATTCCCCAATCCTGAGGATTCTGGGATGGTGATGCCCACTCCACCTCTGATTGAGACGGGGCTTTGATCTCATATGGCTGATGGATGAGACTCTCTTGTTTGCAGTTGTAGACTCCTACGTTCCTTGGTGTGGTGGTTGGCCATCCTCACCTCCTTGTTAGTTGTCCTGGGTGAGTCCAATAAACTGGAGAGTAGGTGTTGCAACTCCACTGAGGCTCAGGGCCCAGCTGGACATGGACAGCCCAGAGATTCAAGTCTTTTGGCCGTACACCTGCCAACTCAAGCACCAAGTATAGGTTCAAATAAAAGGGACAGAAGAGGCATGTGTTAGAGAAGTCACATCTGAGTCCAGCTCTGTTACACTTGGGAACACAAACTCCAAAGTAGGGCCCACTGGCAAGGCATCAAACTCTGGAGCTATCTGCCATGATTGTAGGACATGGGTTTCTCCAGAGCCCTCAGGAGCCCCACTATTTGGGGTAATATCTACTTTGGCTATTTATGAGATCCTGCTAAGACATGCATAAGTGTTACCTCTCGATTCAGTTTGAAGTCTTTTAGCCATATAAACTCATTTGTCTTTACCTTTTCCCCCTTTTGTTCAAGGCCTTTTTCCAGATGCATCACCAGCTGGTGCTTGATAGTAATCCTTTGGTGCCAGGGAGGCTTATCCCCAGGAGTCATGTCCCATGCTGGGGGAAAAGTGATGCATTTATATGCTGAGTTTGGCTTAAAAAAAGGCCACATTTGAGCAACATGGAGGCTTTCAGGGGGTAACTCTTAGGCACCCTACAACACTAGGCTAAGTTTCAAATTCAAGAGCAAAAGGCTCATAAGCATAGTCATAAATATCAAGGGCCCATCAATGGACCATCCTTCAGCACTAGTCATTGCCCCTGTACTTGGGAGATTGTTGCTGTTCCATTTGAGAATGTGGCAGAGCGCCCCAGGATGGGAATTCAATAATCTTTCAGTTGTTGTGTGAATCTTTACCCACAGTGGCAATACCCCATGAACATTTGAACATATTTATATACTTTATATGTATGCCCAGATTAGCTTCCTCCCATGTATCCCCCATTACTGACACCCCACACTAATGATCCTCCCCTGCCATAGTTGTAACCCTTTTGTGACCCAAAATGTCTTCAAAAATGGAGACAAGAATATTGCTAAATTCAATTAATAGGAAAATGAAATAATAATGACAGGCTTAAACATATGAAATAAAATACACAATAATTTAGAAAAACCTAAAATCAAGTAAAAAAATTGGGGTATTAAAAAAATGAAAAATACTAAAAAGATTTTTTTTGATGTTTTGCCTTTCATCATTGTAATATCTGTTGTCCTGTATGTACAGTGGCATTTTCTTCCATTTCTTCCCCAGTGTCTTACTTTTTTTCATTTTGTCTTCAAAGAAGTTTTAGATTATGGTAAAGTTACATACCAAATATAGGAGACTCCCATATACCCAACATCCTCCCCCTTTTTCCCCTTCCCTATTAATAACCTTTTTACATGTGGATGGTACATTTGTTACAACTGATGAACAAATATTAAAACATAGCTACTAACCATGGTCAATAGTTTACATTATGGTTTACATTTTAGACCTTACACTTTTATAAATTTTTTATGAAATTTAACATGGCTTGTATCTATCACTGCGAGATCATGCACAACACTCCCATTGCCCCCTAAATACCCCTTCTTTCATCTCTTCTATTCCTCCCTTCCACTCCCCTCGGGGCTCATGGCAACCACCAGGCTTCACTCCTTGAAGGATAAGATTCATAGATACTTGCTACAATGCTGAGGGCTTGACACACTAGTCTGTCCTCCACTATTAGGAATCTCCCATGCTCTTGAGAGACACCTTCCCCTCTGTTTGAGAACATATTGGGCCCCCCCAGTATAGGAGTCCAACTCCTTACCACTCATTATGTGGGTCTCCCCCCACTGATATAACACACTATGACAAAATGATCACTCGCACATTCACTAGAAGACTGCCCTAGGTGTGCTCTGTCCCAAATGCCCGCCCCACCATCCAACATGCTGACTTTTAAGATACAACACAGAAAGCATGACTATAAAAGAAAAAAAAATGACAAGCTGGACTTCATTAAAAGTAAATATGTCTACTCTACGAAAGACACGGTTAAGGGAATCCAAAGACAAACCACAGACTGGAAGAAATATTTGCTAAACACATATTTGATACAGGACTTGTACCCAAAATATACAAAGACTTCTTAAAGCAATAATAAGAAAACAAACAACCAAATTACAAAATGGGCAAAAGATCTGAACAAATATACAGATGGCAAACAAGCTTATGAAAATATATTTAACACCATATGTCAATAGAAAAAAAGAAATTAAAACAATGAGATACCACTACACACTTATTGGAATGGCTAAAATCCAAAACACTGACCATACTAAATGCTGGTGAGGATGCAGAGCAACAGGAGTTCTCATTCATTGCTGGTGGGAATGCAAAATGGTATAGCCACTTTGGAAGACAGTTTACAAAGGTTTACCATATTATCCAATAATGGCATTCCTAGGTGTTTATCCAAATGAGTTGAAAACTTATGTCCACATAAAAAGCTATATACGAATGTTTATAGAAATTTTATTCATAGTTGCCAAAACTTGGAAACAACTAAATGTCCTTCAATAGGTGAATGGATAAACAAACTGTAGTTCATCCATACAATGGTATATTATTAGCAATAAGAAGAAATAAGCTATAAAGCCATGAAAACACATTGAGGAAACTTAAATTCATATTGGTAAGTGAAACAAGCCAGTCTGAAAAGATTACACACTGTATGATTTCAATTATATGACTTTCTGGAATAGGTAAAACTATAGAGACAGTAAAAAGTTCAGTGGTTTCCAGAGGTTCAGAGGGCAGGGGAAGGGGTGATAGATGGAATACAGAGGATTTTTGTGGCAGTGAAACTCCCCATATGATACTATAATGGTGGTTACATGACATTATGCATTTGTCAAAGCCACAGAACTGTACAGCACAAATAGTAGACCCAAATGTAAACTATCGACTTCAGTTAATAATAACGTATAAACATTGGTTCCTTATTGTAACAAATGTACCACACTAATGCAACATCTTAATGTTAGACAAAACTGTGGGGAGGGGTTTTGGGCAGTGGTAAATGGTAGCTCTGTACTCCCTGCACAATTATTCTATAAACCAAGAACTCTTTTATGAAACAAAGTTTATTAATTAAAAAACAAAATCATGGGGAAGCATGGGTTCCTCCAAATTCTCTTCTATGGCAGTAAGACCAGGGGGTGGTGGAGGAAAGAAGTGGGAAGGGAGGGAAACATTTGTGTTCCCTACACCCTAGGGGAAAGGTAACTGAAGGGTGTGTCACGACTGGGTAGCATATAACCACCACCTGTCTGAAATTCTAACCTCACTGTCTTAACTAAGACATGTCCCAACCAGAGTCCTGTTAGGGACAGAGGGGCAGGGACACCAGAGCTTCCCCCGCCCACTCCCTGGTCCCCTGCAAAATTAGGCATACACTCCAAATTCTTTGTTCCCATCTGCAAACCCATAAACCAGGCTGAAGCTCTTATGGAGCCAAGCTCTGTTTCCAGGAGAACTCTGCAGGGGAGAGCAGGGAGAAGGGCCAACAAAACCCCGGAGGAGCCCCCTACAGGGAGAGAGACCCACTGTGAGACTGAGGCCACTTGACAAAATTTGAGTAACCTCCTCATTGCTCAAAGGAGCCAAACCATTTTCTTCTTTTCCAATTTCTCCTTCTAGTGACACATGGTATCCCCCACTTTGCTTCTGGCTCTCCTCCCCGACCTCACCATGCCACCCCCTTTTGCCTCCTTTCTAGGTTTTCTAGCACTGCTCCTCCTTAGTTTCCCCTATCGCACACAGAGCTGTGAAGTCACCTCTCCTTCCATCTGCATGGAACATCTCCTTCCACCTGGTTTTGTGAGCTGTGTCTCTGGCTACACTCAGAGAAGAGGTGCCATATTTCAGATTACTGCAAGTGAGCATTCAATATGGGGCCCAGAGAACCTGGCCCCATTAGCTCAGCCAGGCAGAAACCTCTGCAGCGTTTTGGGGCCATCTCTGAGGCCATGCACGTGCCAGCAGTGAGAAGGCGTCCAGGGCATTCACGGCCCTCTTGGGCTCAGTCCCTTGGTTGCATTCAGCTATTTCTACAATCCCTACCAGATGTTCATGGAAGAAAATAGAGCAATGAACACTAGCCAAGTCCAGGTAGCATGTACAAGGCAAAAACTGCAAGGCTTTATCATCTCTTTCCATAAGTTCTCAGTGGAGTGGCAGGCATATAAAAGAGAGTTTTCCAGGAGTCAGCTCTCAGCCGGGCTTGAGAAAGGACATGGCTTTGCTGTAGCTTCACCAGCATCGCATTGTTTGGTAAGAGTCATCCCAATGTTGCTCAAAAAGACCCTAAGGATGCACTTGGCTAGCGCTTGGAAGTCCTGCCATTTTGCTCATCAACATGCTTTTGGTTCTGTTTTTATGAGGCAGGCAGCATTCCACCTCTGTTGTTTCCAAAAGCCAGAGCTCAGCATGTTTTCCATAAATCACTTTAATAAAAGACACATGACAAAGTCAAAAACCTCCTTAGCATGTGTGACGTGGAAAAAAAGAACCTTTATAAAAATACCAAATAATCTGGAGGGTGAATCCACCATCAAGGGGAAGAAGGGGAATCTATGCTGGATTCCTAGGTGAGATATCAGTTTCCTTCCAAGGAGAGAGAAGGCTGCCCTCTGGAAAGATTACTTATAAAGGGGAAGCAAAGAATGCAAGAACAATAATATAGCTTGGTTTAATTAGCTTAGTTGAATGCATGGTTTACTTCTGTCATGGTAGCTAACTTGGGGTTTCTGGCCTAAGTCACTCAATCCTTCCATCCTTCACTCTTCTGAGGCTCTATTAGTTCTGAAATCCTACAGTCCTCTTAGGAAAACCACCCATAAAATGAATTGTCCTAATATCTTTATGGCCTTATCTGCAAAGGGCAGCTTCCTAAGTCTTAGTCTTAGATTAATTAACTTCTGAAAAGGTCTATCTGAGACTTTCTCATATACCATCTAAGCTGGTGCAAACTTAAGGGAAACATAAGGGAAATGTCATAAAATCTGCTAAAATAAAATATATTCATACTTTTTGGCCAAGAAAGTCCTCTTCTATGAATGCACCCTACAGAAATATGTACATGATGTATAAAGATATATGCATAGGCTATATCTCAGACTTATTTGCAAAAACCCAACTTTCCATTGGGAGGGGACAGATTGAATAAATTATGCTACAACCAAGCACTGGAATAATATGATGTCACTGCAAAGAATAAGATGGATCTAAATGGACTGACATGTAAGCCTTGATGGAAAGATGCCAAAGGTATCTTTAGTGGAAAACTAAATTACAATATAATTTCTATAACAAATATTATCTGCATAAAACATAGGATCTGCATAGTGAACAATCTATGAATATGCCCTAAATTCTGATAGTGGTTCCAGGCAGTGAGGGGAAAGGGCCTCTGAGATGGGCATGCTTTAACTGTTGCCCTTACTCAGAGGATCCAGCAAGATATTTCCATTTGGGCTGCTCAGCTGCCTCCATTGTGACTTGTGACCAAGTCCAGGAAGATGCCACAGTCTTTTTTACCTACCTTGCTTGTCGCTTCCCCACCCTGATAAAAGGGTGGTAAAACTGAGGGAGAAGGTAATGATTTAAAAGGGGAAGATGAACAATTTTTTTTTTTTTTAAGATTTATTTATTTATTTATTTATCCCCCCCCCTTGCTGCTTGTGTTTGCTGTGTCCATTTGCTGTGTGTCTTCTCTGTGTCTGCTTATCTCCCCCTTGCTGTGAGGTCTTGCAGCATCAGCCCACCGCACCGCGTGGGCCAGCCTGCCCTCACAAGGAGGCCCCGGGATGCGAACCCGGGGCCTCCCATATGGTAAAGTAAACGGGAGCTCTATTGATTGAGCCACACCCGCTTCCCGAAGATCAACAATTTAGGTTAAGTTGCCAGTCACATGGGTGAATATAATGTTTTAATTGCTTTTATTACTCTTATTGAAAAAGGAACATAATAGGAGCTTCCTGCTCTCCTAATCTTATATGGACTTTGGGGCACAGCCATCTTGGGTCTTGACTCTTGGGGGCCTTCTCAAGAGGAAGATATGATGGTTAACTTTCTGTGACAATTTGGCTAGGATATGGTGGCCAGTTAGTTTGCCAAGCACTGGTTTGGGGAGGGAGGGGGAGCTTTGTCTAATCAGTTGGAGGTTTTGAGAGCAAAGAACTGAAGATTCCCAGAGGGAGAAGGAATTCTGCCTCTACATTACATCCTCCACTCCTTCCTGGGTTTCCAGCCTAAAGAATTTGGACTCAAAGCTTCAATATCACTCTTACCGGAATTTCCAGCCTCTGGCCTGCCTTATGGGATTCGAACTTGCCAGACTCCACAATTGTGTGAGCCAATTCCTTATAACAAATCTCTTAACCTTATAATCTTAATATACATTAAGAGATTTATTAAAATATATGACATAAATGCATATATACTGTTGGTTCTGTTTCTCTGGAGAACTCTGACTGGTGCTAAAGAAAAGCCAAAGATTTCATAAAACCACTGTTTTTATTTGGACCCAGACAGGACGGAGAAGGGGCTTTCAGTTCACCACAGACACTGAGGTGAGTTACGTCCTGCCTCATGGAGCAATGATGTAAGGGCAGGAGATGGAAAGGCAAAACTTTTATGGGGGAAGATCACAGAGGGGCTCACAGCAGCCAGCCGGGCTCTTAGAGGCCAAGTCAGAGCAGCAAACCTGAGGCTCCTCACAGACCCTGGGGCAGCCCCCTCCCTCCTTGCAGACGCCGGGGTCAGGCCCTAACCTCCTCTACTGCAGAGCCTGCTCCTTACAGGCATAGGGGCAACCCCACTTCCAGGAGGGGTCCTCTGTAGTCGGGGGTTAAAGGAGTGGAGAAAGTGTGATCTGGGGTCTCTGCAGACACCCGGGACCTGCACTCAGGCAGGTGCCACCCATCCCAGTGAAGCTCAGGCTCCCTGCCTTCAGCTCTCTGCTCTGCCATGTCACTGCTCTAGTTATCGACAACCTCCCTTACCTCTCCCAGTCTCAGGGTGCCCTGAGGTCAGGTTCAATCCCGAGTGGCACATTCACACCCGAGCAGGTGAGGGACCCTTCACTCTCTTCTTAACCGTGCTTCTTCCTCTGAATTCCTGAACATTCCTTCCCCTGACAGACTTGTTTTTGTCTGACACCTGATATCCTCCTGGGTAACTGCTTTTCATGTGTGGTCCAAGACTGTGATTCCTACACCTTCATTTTCAGTTCAATGCCATAGTGGTGAACTCAGGGTCTCTCTGGGCAAAATATGTCCTCTCCAGTGTTCACGAGATGCACCCTCTTCTTGGACAAAAGGCCTTCATTCTGATATTTTAGTCTAATTTCTGTTTTCCTAGATGAACTTTGAACCACAATCCTAAGCTTAACTGCCTTCTCTCTGTGTGGTGAATTATCATGCGCCTTAACAAAGAATGGCACTTCTCTTCACGTGCCAGAATGGAAGGAAGTCCCAGCTCTATTGTGGATTAAAGCAAAGTTACAGGACAGTGTGTTTAGAATGGTCCTATTTTCTTCCGGCTCCTTGCCTGTACCACACTAGGTATCTCGGTTTCTAGGTCTCCAGGTATGGGGTCGTTGTTGCACAGCCATGTGCTTGAACTGCTCGCCATGATGCTGGGCTGGGCTGAGGCTTTGAAGCTGGGCTGGGAAGCCTTTTGTGATTTTATCCCTCACTTCTTTGCCTAGATACAAGCAAGCAGAGTTCACCCCGCATGTTCTCCTTCCTAGTCGGGTTATCCACAGGGAGGGTGGGCCTTGGAGGACACCCTATCATAGATCTGGGAGCGTGTGTTAGTCAGGGCTCTCCAGAGAAACAGAACTGACAGGAGATACATACATATATAGATATATATGAATGTTAAGAGATTTATTCTAGGAATTGGCACAGGGACCATGGGAGTCAGCAAGTCCGAGCACTGTAGGACAGGCCACAAGTTGAAAACTCCTATGAAAGTGATGCTGAATTTTCCAGGAGAAGTTGACTAGCTGAAGTAGAGGCAGGAATCCTTTGCTGAAATCCTCAGTTCTGGCCTTAAGATTTTCAAATGATTGGATGAAGAGACTCCCCTCATTGCTGGGGGCAGTAGCCTCTGTTGATTGAAGATGCAATCCACTGACTGCAGATGTGAATCCATCTATGACATATCCTCACAGGAACAGTCAGGACGGTGTTTCCTTGGACACCATCACCTGGCCAAATTGACCCACGAACGTCACCATCACGGAGGCAGGTCGATTGTCAGGTGCCAAAGGGACATCAGAAGCACAAAGGAATACAAACAACCTCTCCCAAATGAACAGGTCAGCAGTGAGTCCAGGCCCAGGGAGACTCCTGCTCTTTGCCAGGGGCTGAGTCACCTGGAGGTAACTCTCCCCACACCACACTGGCCCTTGAACGGGCCTGCTGAGCCAATTCAGGACCCGTGTGCTGTGCTGGGCTCCAGAGACTCCTCAGGCTTCAGGTCCTGAAACCATATTTTGGAGAATGTTTGGATAGGAGGGAGATGTAGTGTGATAGCGAAAATCTGGGCTTGGGTCAGGTGGACTTGATTTCAAGTCCTGATGCCACCACTTACCAGTTATCTGCCATTGGGCAAGATGTTTGCTTCTTTGAACCTTCGTTTTCTAATTTGTGAAGAATAATCTCCACCTTTTGGTATTGATGTCAGGGATCTTCAGAGAAACAGAACCAAAAGTATATATGTGTATGTGTCTATATATGTGTTTATGTATTTGCATGTGTATATGTATTTATGTATACATATATAGGTCTATGTGCATATATACATACATGCATACCCATATACATATTTAAAGATATTTTTAATAAGGAATTGTGTCATGCGCTCATAGAGGATGGCAAGATTTAATTCCAGAGGGCCCACAAGAGGTTGAAAAAGTGATTTTGAAGTCTTGAATCCAAATGCCTTAGCAGAAGTTAGCAGGCTGGAAATTCCACCAAGAGATGACACTGGAGTGTTGAGGCAGAAATTCTTAACTCTGGAACCCTCAGTTCTTGCTCTTGAGGTCTCCAGCTGATTGGATGAGACCCACCCCAATCAAGGAAGATAATTTCCTTAAAGATTACAGATGCTAATCCCATCTATGACATTCCTCCACAGCAACAACCAGGCCAGCGTTCCACCAAACAACTGGACCATTACTCAGCCAAGTTTGACCCATAAAGTTAACCACTGCAAATGATAAAACATACAAATATGAGATCCAAACTCTGAGCACAGTGTCTGCAGGGGAGGATCGCACAGCCCAGCTCGGAGACGAGGAGGGCTGTGGGGAAAATCTGAATCCAGTCTTAGGCTCCACTTTGTTTCCCAATTTGCTTCAGGAAGTTTCTGGGGATCAGCGGACACTTCCTACCTTCCTCCAGTCAAGCAAGAAAGTAGCAACAATGAGAGGTCTTTGTGCTTAAGGAGAGACTTGGTTTTGACAGAAGATAATCAGCATAAACGGATTTCCTCCCGCATTCCCTGTGTCTCTAATACCCAAAGATATTAAGAAATGCAAAAGTATGGGAGAGAGCGGAGGGTTATCAGGAGCCTGTACTCTGGGAGGTTTCTCCCCATTTCAGCACCCAGATCCACAGAGTTGGTGCTCCCACAGGAACGACCCCCTCTGGGTCCAGGCTGAGGGATTTAAGATGCCGTGCACCTGGGCAAGCCCCAAGTGCCTGTCACGCTCACAGGCCCCCTGGCATCATGTTGCAACTGGTGGTCCAGCCTCCTCCAGACGGGCATCCAGGCTCGAGGCCATTTGCTTCTGGGCCCCTCATGTCCCTGCTCCTCAGGGATCTGCACACACCCACACCTCCACCCACCCAGCTCCTCACAGGCCACAGTTAACACATAATTGTACTGAACTGCGTGTTGGTGTCAATACCCAAAGCCTTCAGGGAGTTAGACTAACTCCAGTCAAGATCTGTGGCTTATTTATGGACTCCGATAGCTTTCTGACTTTTGCCAAATTGCTGACTTGTTTTTAAATTATCCGGCCCCCACCCCTTCTTCTCTGGTTCTTGGGAAGATAAAACCTCAGGCATGTGGCCATTGTATGTCTTAGCTGTGATGATTCTGGCGCCCCTGTCACCCATCCAAACCACAACTGCTGCAGTCATTGTCTCCAAACCAACCCTCATTTTTCAGATGTTCCCTCAGAAGCATTTTGCACTTAGGAATGTAGAAAGCTGAGAGGTAAAGAGAAGTAAAGGTGCAATGCAAAGTGTTTTCTCCTTATTTTTAATTTTTATTTTTTTAGGTACCGGGGCCAGGGAATGAACCCAGGAACTTGTAGTGGGAAGCTGGTGCTCAACCACTGAGTCAAATCAGCTCCCTTGGGTTGTTTTTTTTGTTTGCTTGTTGTTTGTTTTTTGTTGTTGTTGTTTATAGGAGGCACCGGGAACTGAACCCAGGACCTCCCATGTGTGAAGCAGGCACTCAACCGATTGAGCCACATCTGCTCCCTTCCTTACTTCTTTACAGTAAAAATTTAAACCAAAATTTTGCTATTGCATCATCTCTGAGGAAATTCCCAGCCAGCATTTGTGATTTTATAGGATGATATCTGATGGTCCAAGCAGATTTCAAACCCTCCAACATGCTTCAAAGGGACAACACAATACAAGCTTGGAGATAGGTCTGTAAAGCCAGAAGAGCTTTACAACAGACGAGTGGAATGTGTTCTGGGTTATGGGCTTCTTCTGTCAATAGAGTCCCAGAAGGTTTTGACTCCACTGGGATGTCGAGCCCTCTCCACCGCAGTCTTCCTCTCCCTGCCCTGCCTGGGAGAGCTGCTGTGCTAAAGCTTCCCAAACTCAGACTGGAGCTGATTAACACATTGTAACTTTTAAATTAAACTCAGGAATTCCCCATCCTCATCCTGGTTCTACACACTTACTCTGTAGATTGCTCACAAGGGATCACCAAAAGGGGGAGAAAATCAGTCCTAACCTCCCACATTTTGGCCACGCTTGACACTTCCTGAAAGAAAACTCTAGTTTGCCTTACCTAAGCTTGCAGCAGTCATCTTGCATGGATTTATTCTAGGTGTTAAAAGCAGGTGGGCCATTGCTCATCTCTACATTTTTGGTGTATCAACTTGGCCCCAATTTTTCTCACTGCTAGTCAGTGGTGGTTTAAAATTCTTGGACACTCCTTTCAAAAGGTGGAGCCCTTCCCCTTGAGTATGGGTGGATATAGCAATTTGCTTATAACAAAAATTTTTTTAAAAAAAATCAGAAGTGACGGCATGCAACTTCAGAGAGTAAGTGTCTTGGTTTTCTTTGCTGCATAACAAATAACTAAAAACTTATCTTAACACAAATGTATCATCTCACAGTTTTGTAGGTCAAAAGTCCGGCACCGCATGACGAGGTTCTCTGTTCAGGTTCACACAGGGCTGAAAGCAAGATGCTGGTCAAGGCTGAGGTTTCATTTGAGGTTTGGGGTCCCCTTCCAAGTTCATGCAGGTTGTCGGAAGAATTCAGTTCCTTGTGGTTGTAGGATTGAGGTTTTCCCCTCTACCATTGGCTGCTAGCTGGGAACGACTCTCAGCTCCTAGGGGCTGCTCTCGGGGCTTTGCCAAATGGTACCCTGCAAACATGGCAGTTTGCTCCTTCAAGCGGAGCAGGAAAATTCTGGCTTCAAGTCTCTCTGATCAATTTTAAGGGCTTACCTGATTAGGTCAGGCCCACCCAGGATCATCTCCTTTTTCATTAACCCAAAATCAACTTATAAGGGAATTTAATTGCAAAATCCTTTCTGCTGTATAATGTGACATAAGGGCAAGAACCTTAAGGGTCATCTCAGAATTCTGGTACCACCCCAAGTCATAAAAGGCCCCATGACTTCCTGTTTGCCTTGCTCCCTCTCTCTGGGATCACCCACTATTGAGAAAGCCTGCTACCATGGAAGGAAGGCACTCAGGCAGCCTAGAGAAGAGTCCCATGTGGTGTAGTCATGAGGAATGCAGGCCTCCAGCCAACAGCCCCATGAGGCTGCCACCTTGTAGGCAGAGCCTCCAGCCCCAGTGTAGCCTTCCGATGACCACCACGGCCTCCATTTTGACTGCAATCTCACAAGACACCCAGCTGAGCTTCTCCTAGATTCCTGGCCCTCCAAACCTGTGTGAGATAATAAATGGTTGCTGTTTTAAGACGATATGCTTTGAGGCAATTTGTTACACAAATTGTTACACTAATAAATGGTCTTTATTCACTAAGAGAGGAATTAATAACAGTAGGAAAATGTTGCATTTTAAAATGAGAAGAAAAATCCCAGTAAAAGTGCTTCCTTCCCCTCCACGCTCCCCAAAGACAGATATCTCATCCAGGCCCTTGTCATGCCACCTGGGGATATGCAATCAGACTGGACTCACCACTGGACTCCTTCTTACAGCTGTGGAGGTGGGGGTAAAGGAACATGTTGCCAAACCACCAGTTCCATTGCCAAAGTCTGACTTTTCCCTGTCTCATTCCAAGGCTCACCCCCACTTTTTCCCTGGTTCATTTGAATACTTTGCTCTGCTCTGAGTACCAAGCTCCCCACCCTAAGTGCCCTTTCTGTCCACTCCTTGCCTTTTCTCTGCCAACCTTGACCCTGTTCGTGTCTGTGGAGCTCTGGGGACCCTGCATAAGGTGCCCCATGGGGCTTCCCAAACCTGGGCTTAGGGCCACGGCTTGATTGAAACCATTTCATGGCGGGAAGTGAAGCTTTGGGCTGAACTCTTCACGCCGGGTCAATTTCCCCCAAGCTGAGAAATCAGCACTAGATGACACATCACACTACAGCTCCCCATCCTGACAGCCCCCCGCCGCCCCCACAAGCTGCACACACTCAGCATCTCCAGACAGTGATGAAGAATTACAAGGATAATAGTAGGGGCTGTCTCCTATGTCCAGAATGCTTGAGAAGGGCAGGGTGAGCTTTAGTTCTTCACTTGCTGACCCTCTCTGCAGCCCCTGCAAGCCTAGTGTGGATAGAAGCAGGGAAGGGGGCTGCCAGAGGGCTCCACTGCGCAAGCCCAAGCAAAGTGCCAATTATGAGCAAAACAAAGCTGGGCCGTGACTATTATTGCTGCAGGTCACTTCACCTGGTGCTCCAAAGAGCAGCCGGTTGCCAGAAGGCACTCCGTGACATAGTCCAGACCCACTCCCACCCCTGCCGGCAGCCAGTAATTGGTAGTAAACATGGGATGTGTCTGGATTTAATACAACTGGAGCTCCGTGGCTTTAACCCGCTGAAGGAAGCCTGCTCCGGCTCCAGGGCTCGTGTGAGGAGGGCTCTTAAACCTGCGGTGACTGCTCTTCCTGCCCCCACGCTGCGGGCAGCACCTTGCTCAAAGCTCAGTGGCACCCACCAGGCTGGGACCAGATGTCTTAGAGGGACCTGGGGGGCGAGAGATGCTCCCCACCCATGATCTCATCTGATGCCCAGGGAGACGTGGGTGCTAGGGGTGCAGGGTGCACACTGAGCCAACACGGGATGACAAAGTGAGGGATGGGGTCACTGTCACTCCCATGAGGGGCTTAGCAGGCAGTAGCTGAGAGGAAAGAGAAAACCACCACTGGTTGTCTCTTCCCTGGCCACTACCACTGAGTGGGGCTCAGCACCTACTCCAGCTTTTCAACACTGGACCTCCAAATCTCCCAGCACCAGGAAGTAGAGAAGGGAGAGGGGGGAGAGAGGGAGGAGAGAGGAGAGATAAGGAAGGAGGGCATGAGGGAGGAAAGGGAGAAAGGAAGAGAGAGGGTATGGGAGAGAGGGGAAAAGAACAAGGTGAGAGAGGGAGGGAGACAGGGAGGGGGAGAAGGAGACATAGGGGAAGGGGACAGAGGGAGAGAGTGTCGGAGAAGAGGGAGAGAGTGTGTGTGTATGTCAGGGAGGGAGAGAGGGAGAGAAAAACAGAGAGGGAAAGATGGAGGAAGGGAGGGAGAGGGGAGAGGGACCTGCAGACCACTGGGGAGAGACCTGAGCCCTGGGTCTGAGTCCCCACTGCGGCCTCCCCTTCTTCCAGGTCTACATTTGGCTCTCTGAGGCCAACCTGTCCCTCTTACCCTGACTCTCATTGAACTCTCAGAATTGTGCTCTCACTTAAGAGGCACCTTAAGCCTGATTGGAAAGTTCCAAAGCCAGGCTCCATTTCTGCCCCATTTATCACCCTCCAGGTCCACACTTTCCAGCAGGCTGCTCCTACCTAAATTTTCCAGCACTTTCCAGTGGAGTGCGGTTTCGGGTTCAGGTTTGAGTCAGGCCTTTCAGCAGCCAGTGATCCCCTCTCAGCAATTGGGACCCCGCGCTGAGCCCATGGGCAGGCTTGTTGGTAGAGGGAGCCTCTGCTGCCCCAAACTCGCCTTGGAGGCTTGGGGGACCTGGCTTTTATGCGAGGCCCCTGTGGGCTGAGGATGGGTTTTCAGGAGGGGCATATGTAGGAAGCCAGGAGTTCTCCTGCCCCAGTCTCTTGTAAACATGGGTCCACTCTGGGTTTCAGCCCCAGCTCCCGGGGCTTGGGGGTCAGCAGAAGAGTCCTGGAAACTTCTGCCTCTGTTTGCTTCTTGGGTCTGTGGGCACACTCCAGGAGTCCTCAGCCTGCCAGCTGGGGATACGGCCTGAATTCCATCAAGATGCCTGCCCTGAGCCTGAGAGAATAAAAAGGACTCCCAATTGGAGGGAGTCCAATTTTTCAAATGTATTTTTTTATACATAAAATCCCTTGTCTCTTTTATTTTTCTCTTCAAAACTCTGACTCATGGGCTAAGATGTCAGTTGGAGAAAGAGAAACAGCATATATCTTAGAAATAATTTTAAATAAAAAATGTGACACAACCAGTAACCATTAAGAAGCCATCATACAATTAGTGGTTAAGGGGCTTTTGGGGGCAGAGTTGAACTATCTGGATTTGAATCGTGGCTCCACCACCCTTGTGAATTAGTTGTGAGGTTTGGGGCAATTTGCTTAAATTCTCTGTGCCTCAGTTTCCTCATCTGGAGAATGAGGACAGTGACAGCATCTACCTCATTGGAAGAGCTGGGAAAACACATGGAAATAGCTTAACATAGAGCCTGGCCCCTATTGCGTTCTCAGTACATGCAGATAAATTTGTGTCTGTGTCCTAAGGGCACCAAGCAAGAGGGGGAGTCAGAGATGGAGATGACGCTGTCAGGACTCTGCTCTGGGAAAAGGAATGGGGTTGGCCCAGGCTAGGGCAAGGAGGAAGCAATGGGCAGGGGGCTGGAGGCAATTTGCAGCCCCCCACCCCCAGCTGGGAACCCCAGCTGCTCAGACCATGGAGTTAGCATGACCAGGTCGGAGGGAGAAACAGAACAAAACTCTAGGCCACAGAAGGAGATGGAGGCCCAGACTCAAAGAAGAAGGGCCATGGAATTGAAACCACAGTATTCTTTAAATCTTAGGGGCACAGCTTCAAACACTTTAGGTGGCCAGAATCACACAGGGTAGGGAGAGATGGGACCTATGAGGGTTCTCTGCAGAAACAGCAAAGATTGGGAATTTTTTTGTTGATAACTTTGTATTTGGACTTGAATTTGACCACACTTTCCTGCCTGAGTGTCCAGGGGATACCCACCCTTCTCTGTTCCGGGCTTTCTCTTCTTGGGGTTTGCATTACCTGATATTGACTGAGGGGCAGGGGCTGAGCTCACAGCTGGCTTCTTTATACTCTAAGGTTTCTTCACACACGAAGTCATGGGTCCAGCTCTAGAATTCCTGAATCAGCTGCTCCAGAGTGGTAAACACTGGTGCCTGAGATTGTACTCAGTTTGAGTGGTGGATTTGAGTGTGCCTGGACCTCAGATAGTCATGAAACATTATGACAAAGGCGTTAACAGAAAAAGCAGGACCCAAAGGCCAAGAAACCACCAAAACTGTTCTCTCCCAGTCCTCAAATGAAAATGAGCTTTCTAGAGCTTTCTAGAACTTTTTGCAATGAAGAACTGTTCTGAGTATGCAGAGTCTAATATGGTAGCCACCAGCCACACTTGGCCATTGAATACTTGGAATTTATCTACTGTTCATGAAGAACTGAATTTTTAATTTTATCTCTTTTTAACTAATTTAAATGTATATAGCTATACATGGCTAGTGGTTACCATATTGGATGGAGGAGTTCTAGCAGGATGTGGATTACAGAGAGATTGGACATGGAACCCCCTCAACCTGCAAACAGCCATGCACACACACACATGTATGTGTATGTACCTATGCATGAAAACACCAGTCCATGGCATGCATGTGTCAGAGTGAGACGTTGTTAGCTCGTTGCCTTGATGGGATCAATCATGCCATTTGCTTGGCTGGTCTCTGACCAGGTGGTTCTCTCTGGCATACAAGTCAATCTGGTGAGAAAACAAAGATAACCATATCAGAAACGCTAATGAATAAAGGGCTAAATCCAGGCATTTAAGTGGAATACCGTGCCTTACTTCCTGACCGCTTACACCTTAAAAATAGTAGGACCTGCCCCAATCAAGAAAGGAAAGTGAGACATTTCAGGGCAATATATTCCCACAGAAGCTTTGACCAGCCACTAAGAACTGACAGAAATATCTTTCTCAAAGTTCCAGAAAAACAGTTAAAGGATTGCAGCAAAAAGGTGAGTGCTGAATTAAGAAATAAGCTTCTTAAAGGCAGTAGGACCCCTGGCATCCTGGAACCAGCTCAGCATGGAGTCAGCTCATGCTCCCTCTGCAGATCCCTGGTCCTGGTCCTGGAGGGAACAGAGTAACCCTTGGGTACACACTGGGAGCAAGTATGTCTGTCCCAATCTGTCTGGTGGTGGCCAGAGGGACTCACTGTCCCAGAACTTGTCCTGCAGGTAGAAGGTGGTTCACAGAGCTCTCTTACAGCTCTCCTACAGAGCTGCTGTGGAAGAGAAGTCAAGCAGCTGCCTGGGGCAAGGGATTGCTGACTGTAGGACATACAGTGCGGTGCCCAGGACTATGAGGGAATAGTTCCCTAGGGAAGATGGGACATTTGAGTCCATGTAAATAGCAGAATTCCTAGGGCCACAAGCCGCATGCCCAAGGCAAGACGGATGTGCAGGAAGGACTAGGGAGGCCCCATACTCTGGCCTGGTGCTATTCTTTAAACATATTCTATGGGTAATCCTTGAAGGAGAGCACTCCATAGGTCAATCTGCAAAGGCTGGGAAAAGTGTTTCCTTTTTCTCTCTCTCTCTCTTT
>JAQZBX010026718.1:0-28782 GCA_029593785.1 Cabassous unicinctus | reverse complement strand
TACTTATATATATATATATATATATATATATATAATTTAAAAGATGCTTAAATTACATAAATGTTATACAAAAATTACAGGGATTCCCATGTTGCTCACATCCCACACCTCCCCTAACATCCCACATAAACATCTTTCATTAGTGTGGCACATCACCTGCAATACATATATACATCCTGGGACTTTGCCACTAAGCATGGACCATAGTTCACATTATAGACCACACTCTCTCCCACACAGTTCTGCATGGTATATGCTGATGTAAAATGGCCTATATCTGTCGTTGCAATGTCACTCAGGATGATTCTCAAGACCTTAAAAAGCCCCTGTATTACAACTGCTTTTCCCTTCCCTTCCCCAAAAGCATCCAGTGGCTACTGGCTCCACCTCACTGTTGTAATTTTTTCCATTGCTTAAATCACAATATGTCTACAACAGAATACCATTAAGTCCACTCTAGTCTATAGCTCTTCCCCCAATCCTGAGGAGTTTGAGATGGTGATGTTCATTCTATCTCCAAGTGAGAGGGCGCCCATATCCCATGTATATGATGGATGGGATTATCCTGCCCGCAGCTGCAGGATCTCTTCATTCCCTAGGATGGCCGTTGTCCATCATCGTCTCCTCACCAGGTGACTTGGGTGAGTCCATTGAGCTGTAGAGTAGAAGTTGCAGCTCCACCAAGATTCCAGGCACAGTTGGCACCTGGGCAGGCCAAAGGCTCCAGTCTCTAGAAGTACACCTACAAACTCTAGCATCACATATAGGTTTGAATAGAAGGGACTGATGGACCATGTGCAGGAAGGACTTATTTGATTCCAACTCTGTCACTCTCAGGAGCATATATTCCAAAGTAGAGCCCACTGATAGGGCATCAATCTCTGGAGCTATCCCCCACCCCCCATATAGGACCTGGGTGTCTCCAGAGCCCTCAGGAGCCCCTCTGTGTGGGGTGTTATCCACTTTGGTGTTCTATGAGATCCTACTGAGGTGTGCGTAAGCGTTACCTCTGGATGACCTCCCAACGCACTTTGAAGTCTCTTAGCCACATGAACTCATTTGTCTTTACCTTTTCCCCCTTTTATTCAAGGTCTTTTTCCAGTCATATTGTCAGTTGGCATTTGGTATTAATCCCTCGTTGCCAGGGAGGCTTATCCCAGGGGGTCATGTCCCACACTGGGGTGAAGGTAATGCATTCATATGCTGAGTTTGGCTTCGAGAGAGGCCATATTTGAGCAACAAGGAGGCTCTCAAGTGGCTAAGTTTCCATTACAAGAGCAAAGACTCATAAAGCTAGTCATCAATAACAAGAACCCATCAGTGGACCATCCTTTGCCAGACACTGCCCCCACACTTGGGGGACTGTTGCTGCTCCCTTGGAGAATGTGGCAGAGCTCTCCAGGCTGGGAATTCAGTATTTCCTCATTTATTGAGTGATTGTCTACCCACTGTGACCATGCCCCACCCCTTGATCCTTTGAACATTTTTATATATCTTTCATGTATATTCAGGTGAACTTCCTCCCATGAAACCCCCATCCCAGACACCCCCCAGCAATGATCCTTTACTGCCTGCATTTTAACCCTTCTGTGATCTAAACCTTACTTGAAGATGAAGCACATATAATAACCAAATAAAATTAATAGGAAAATGAAATAATAATGATAAGCTTAAATGTAAGAGATAAAATACATGGAAACTCAGAAAAAAAAAACCTAAAAGTAAAATAAAATTAAAGGATTGGGACATTCAAAAAATGGGAAAAACCAAAATTTTTAAAAAGAAAATTGAAAAAGTTTATTATTATTATTTTTTCCTTTTATCATTGCATTATCGGGTGTCCACTCTGTACTGTAGAACCTTCCCCCTCTCACTCGCCAGTGTCTCCCAAATTTTCAATTAATTTTCAAAGAAGTTTTAGGTCACAGCAAAGTCACACACAGAATACTAGAGACTCTCATATACACAACCTCCTTCCCCTTTCCTCACCCCATATTTAAACCCTTTTTTTTGTGGATGGTAGCATTGTTATAACTGTTATACAGATACCCTTTTTTTGTGGATGGTAGCATTGTTATAACTGTTATACAGATAGTGAAACATAGCTACGAAACATTGTCAATGGTTTACAGTATAGTTTACAATTTAGATGGTACAGTTTAATAATTTTTTTATGATATTTACCATGTCCTGGGTCCATTACTGTAAGGTAACGAAAAACATTTCCCCTGAGCACTAAATACCCCATTTGATCTTTTCTGTTCCTTCCTCCCCATCCCCCTGGGCCACATAACACTCCCCTGTCTTGACTCATTGGATGACAAGATTCATAGTTACATGCAACAAGAGGTCTTGACATGCTGATTATCCTCCCCTATTAGGCACCTAGTCCCCCTCCCATCTCTACCCCCAGTATCCTGGGTATTCTCACCTGCCCTTTTGATGCTCTAGCCCGGCGAAGTAAGCACACAGACGAGTTTAGTTGTGAGGAAGGAGAGAAGTCCCTGGAAAAAGAGAAGAGCCAGTTGCCTGATAGTCTACAGCTGGCCTTGTGGAATGAGGCAAGCCTGAGACTAGAGAAAAGCAAGCCCCAGGAAGAGAGGAACGCAGAAAGCCTGAACCCTTACAGACTTCGGCAGCCGTATTGCTCCAACATGTGGCAATAAACTTTGGTGAGAGAGGTAACTTGTGCTTTATGGTCTAGTAACTGTAAGCTTCTACCCGAAATCAATATCCTTTATTAAAACCGACTGATCTCTGGTATTGTGCATCAGCACCCCTTTGGCTGACTAATACAACTCCCTTTACTCTAAACTTTATTTTCCTCATGAATCAGAGCAGCCTTCTTTGTTTTTAGTTGTTCAAGTATAAATTTTCTCCTTAGAAATGGCTCTGGAGCTGGTGCCTATAACTCATACAGGTCAGAAGATAAGAATATTGTAGAAGCAGAATCTGTACCAAAAAAAATTTTTAGCTGGTGTCCTGAGGCTGGAGGCTGTGTTTTGAACTCAGCAGATTTCCATCTTGGCCCATTTCTTCCTTTGATTTTAGTTATTACAGATAATAAAAACCAAATGTTTATATGTTTTCATTTAGCTTTGTTTGTTTCCATTACCTTATACACCCAATGAACCAATTCATCAATAGTTGGTTCCATCATCTCTGACTTCCTTTTCTAACTTTTATCTCCACTAATTGATCCAAGCACAGCTGCAGTTTCATACAAACCATGTCCCTGTGATCCCCAGGGATCAAATATTTCCCATCACCTGCCCTTTACTTTTCTCAAACCACATGTTTCAGGAAGTTAGGGTTGTTCTAGTGAACCTTACTTTTCCTGACACCAACTGCAAAAGGTGTAATCTGGTAAGGGCTCAACTGTGAAGTTTCCAGTTGTCCTATTTTCATGGAGTCATGCATTGTGTAAATTATTACTGGCCAGCATGTGTGACAATAATATGCACAGCATATTGCCAACCAAGAAAGCTCACCCTAACCTGTTCTGTCCAGTGTTTTTATTGAAACTGTATAACATACTGCCTGTGTAGCTTATCTTTAATCTTCAGCCCCTCTCAGAGGTAAGATAAACCTTGTCCTTAAGCACCCATCATAAATCTCATTGTCAGACTCCCTAGTGACTCTCTGGTGGCCAAATCCCCCAGTCAAACAAAGACATTCTTATCAGGCAGGACATTCCATGAGAGTAAATTTCACCTCCTATTATCCAAAGGCAAAGGCCAGACCTCTCTTTAGTTAAAGTTAATTTTGCACTGAGCACACATATTTCACCACATGCTAAAGAGGATATATACACAACTGAGTAAAGATAATTTCACAGTTCAGCCGGTGATTAATTGAAGGGGATCCTCACAAGTTCCCTGGGTTCTTTTTACTCAGTGCTGAGAATTGGAATCCATCTCAAGCTTTGGTCATTCAAGGGAAAGAGTTTATTAAGCCTGCAGAGGTCTGGAGACAAAGTCTCAAATCAGTGTCCTCCAGCAGCAAAAGTAGTAACATTATATTGGCTTGTGTAGTGGGGGAATTCAAGATTGACAGGTAGGAAGAGTTTGCATCTTGTGCATGCTCTATAGAACTATATGCTTTAGCATGCTTGGTTATACATTGCGTGTGCAAAAAGTGGCATCTAAATCCAAGCCAAGGGTGGAGATTTTTACCATTATAAAGAACTAAAATTCTCCTAGGTTCATTCTACCCTAGTGTGTCTGCTAAAAACTGGCAAGTCCTAGTTTGTGGGTATGAAGATTTTGTGGTTACCTACTGACAACAGCTACTGTAGTTTTGTTTGTTTGGCTATGGCTACATGGCTAAGGTTAGCTTAATAGGGTCTAACAGAGGAAGACAGAAGTTGGATGGGGGTAATTCATACAAGTGGTCCTTATATAATTTCTTAATTTTTGTGCCTTCTATACTTTGATCTTACTTGTTGGATCCGAGACCATCTTGTTTGGGTGAGCTTGTGTAGTTTCCCTTAATACACAAAGAAATTTTCAAACAGTACCTTTTTTTAATAATTAATTTATTTTATTTTTAAAGAGGCTTTAGATTACATAAATGTTACATAAAAATATAAGGGATTCCAATATACTCCACTCCCTTGCCCTCCCACACTTTCACTTATTAACAACATCCTTCATTAATGTGGCACATTTGTTACAATTGATGAACCCATATTGAAGCATTGCTACTAATTGTGGACTACAGTTTACTAATCCTTTCTTCACTTTCAGAACATTATTGACCTTGCAAGACCAAGGTCTCACCTTGATCTTCCAACTAATTTCAGATCAATATGAAGACATAGTTGTCTTCTCTTCTTCCTCCTTTCTCATAGCAAAGACCCTTTTCATGAAACCACTTTCTCTGACTCATCTGACCCCATTCACAGTTTTTCTCAGAGGGTGGCTCGGTTCTAGGCTATGACATCTCATAATCTGAATATTCTATCTGGATTCTTAGGCGAAAGGAGGTTCATATAGTACCAGAATTCTGCATAAGGAATTTAAGAAAGGGAATTATTGGCTGCTGAGGCAAAATACAAAATAAAAATACATATATTGAAATCACTTTTTAAAACAATGAAAAATAATTCTCCATCAACTTCTTCAACATGATAAAAGACATACATGAAAAACTTACAACTAACATTATTTTTAATGATGAAATGCTAAAGACTTTCTAAGATCTGGAAAAAGATAAAGATGCCCAATGTCACTGTTTATATTTGAATTTGTGTGAAAAGTACTTGCTCAAGCACTTAGGCAAGAAAAAAAAAAACACAAAGAAATCCAAATTGGAAAGGAAGAAGTAAAAATTTCAATATTTGCAGATGACATAATTCTATACATTGAATGCGCTAGGAAATGTACAAAAAACTTCTAGAGCTGATAAATTAGTAGAGTAAAGTGTCAAGATATAAGATAAACATGGGAAAACCAGTAGCATTTCTATACACCATTAATGAGCAGTCTGAAGGGGAAATTTAAAAAAAAGCCCAACTTATATTAGCAACAAAAAGAGTAAAAAATTAGATATAAATTTAACTAAAGATGTAAAGGAATTATACACAAAAAACTGCACAACACTGTTAAAGGAAATCAAAGAAAACGTATATGAATGGAAAAATATTCCATCTTCATTGATTGGAAGACTAAACAATAATCAGATGTCTGTCCTACACAAATTGATTTACAGTTTTAATGCAATCTCAACAAAAAATTACAAAAGCATATTTTACTGAATTTGAAAAGCTAATTATGAAAATTATTTAGAGGGGAAAGGTCCCAGAATAGCCAAAAACTTGTGAAAAGGAAAAACGAAATTGGAGGAATCATGGTAGCTATCTTTAAAGCATATTAGAAAGCTACAGTAGTCAAAACTGCATGGTATTGTCACAAGGATAGATATACTGACCAATGGAAACAAATTGAGAGTTCTGATATATATCCTTGCATATATGGTCAACTTAAATTCAACAAGGCCATCAAGTCCACTCAACTGGGAAAGAATGGCCACTTGAACAAATGGTGCATGGAGAACTGGATATCCATATTCAAAAGAATGAGAGGATCACCATCTCATGCCTTATATATAATTGAACGTAAGATTAATCAAAGACATACACATATGAGCCACAACCATAAAACTCATAGAAGATAATGTAAGGAAGCATCTATGAGCTCTTGTACTAGGAAATGTTTTCATAAACTTTATACCTGAAGTGAAAGCAATGAGAGATAAAATAGATAAATTAGACTTCACCAAAATTAAAAACTTTTGCACCTCAAAGGAGTTTGCCAAGAAAATAAAAAGGCAGCCTACTTGTATTAGTCTGTCAAATGGGTGCTGATGAATAGTACCAGAAACATGTTAGCTTTTATAAAGGGTATTTATTTTAGATAAAATCTTGCAGTTACAAGATCTTAAAGAGTCCAATTCAGAGTGGCTTTCTCACCAAAGTCAGTTGACACAAATTGAAGCAAGATGATTGCTGATCTCTGCTGGGTGTCTCCTTCTGGGGCATCATTTTCTTCTTGAGGCTTTGTGGGCCCAGGTTCTTCCTTAACTCAGCTGTAAGCTGTCATAGGGCTTGTCTCTCATAGCTTCTCAGCTGCTCTGTTGCTCTGTTATCTTCAACTTCAAACTGTCAGGTAAATGGCTCATCTCTCTTCCTGTGGCTCCAGGATAAAACTGACAAAATTCTCTCCTCTGGCAACTGTGGAGCTCTCTCTCTTCCTGTGTCTCTTCTTGGGTGATTGTCCATTTATATAGACTCAACAATGGGGTGGAACCTCAACCTGAGTCAATACTTACTGACTTGATCAAATCAAAAGCCCTAAATTGATTTTTTTCAAGTAAACTTGAAATCTTTGAATTTTATACAATCAAAGGGTATCACACTCAGAGGAACAGAAAAGTTTACAAATATAACCTTTCTCTTTTATGGGATTCATAAATAATCTCAAACTGCCACACTACTCAATGGGAGAAAATATTTGGTAATCATTTATCTGGTAAGGGCCTAATATCCAGGATATATATAAAAAATTCTATATATCAAAAATAAAAAAGGCAACAACCCATTTTAAAAATGAGCAAGATATTTGAAAACACAGTTCTCCAAAGAAGAAATAAAAATGGCTCTAAAGCACATGAAAAGATGTTCAATATCACCAGCTATTAGGGAAATGCAAATCAAAACTACAATGAGATTTGATCTTCCACCTATTAGACTGGTGACTATTCAAAAAACAACAATATGTTGTATGTTCTTTGGCAAGTATTGCAGGGGAGGGTTACTCGGGCAGTTTGTCAGGAATAAGGTGATATGCAGGATAGGGTGCACATGGGGCAGGTTCCTACAGAATTTGAAAGTCTTCATCTTATCATAATGTGTTATCTCAGTGGTTGGAGACCCACACAATAAACAAGAATATATCAAACTCCTGTCCTGGAGTGCCCTGCTATGTTCTCAATTAAAAGGGCAAGAATCTCTCGAGAACATAGGCAGTGCCTAATAAAAAAAAAATAAAACAGACAAATATGTCAAGCACTCAATATTGCATGTAACTATGAAGCTTTTTCTTCAAAAATTGAAAGTTAGTGGTTACTGTAAGTTCCAAGGAGAGGGGAAGGGAAGAATAGCATAGATGGAACACAGAGCATTTTTAGGGTATTGTTATTGTTCTGCATGATCTTACAATGATAGACATAGGCCATTTACAATTTGTCAAAACCTATAAATATGCACGGTGCAAAATGTAAACAATAATGTAAACCATTAACAATGATTAGTAGCAATGCTTCAATATTTGTACATCAGTTGTAACAAACGTACCATACACATGTAAGATGTTATTAATAGGGGAGAGTGGGAGAGGGGAAGGGGGTTGGGTACATGGGAATACCTTATATTTTCTATGTGACTTTACTGTAACCCAAAGCTTCTTTGAAGATAAAGCAAAAAATTTAAGACACTGGAGGAACATATGAAGAAATATTCACATAAAAGAATTTAGATCTTAAGCTCATGAAAGATGCAATGGAAAATTATTTTATTTTTATTTAATTTTTAATTTCTGTATTTTATTTGTTGTTATATTTTCTTATTTGTTTATTTATTTGCTTTGTTTTGCAGGAGGTTTTGGATTGTAGAAATGTCACATTTGTGGCAGGGGAGGATAACTGCTGAGGGGCATCAATGACGGGGGATGTGTGCAGAGGGGTGCACCTTGGGCATGCCTCTATGGCATATGAATACATTCAAGTGGTCATGGGGGAATTTTCTCAGTGATTGGAGACCCCCACAATGACCAAAAGAATATTGATATCTGATCCTGGGAAGTTCTGCTACATTGTTTAATAGAGCAGCAATTATGCCCCAAACATATGGACAGTGTTTAGCAAAGGAGGACAGACCATTACGCCAGGCCCTTGATATTGATGGTTACACTCATGAATCGTTTCCTGTGATATTGAAACTTAGCTTATTATTACATATTGCCTAAGATCTACCTCCTGAGCAACACCTTGTTGCTCAAGTGTGGCCTGTCTCTAAGCGAAACAGCATATAAACGCACAACCTTCCTCCTAGCTTGGGACATGACTCCCAGAGATGAACTTCCTTGGCACTGAGGGATACTACTGCACTACTGCCTTCTCATCTCCATGGTTTAAGATGAGAAGCAACATTTAATCTTTTCAAGCATCCCTTGTTTGTGATGGTTCACTTTTGCTGCTTTCAGGATTCTCTATCATAGTCATTTTACTATCTATTATATTTCTCAGCGAAGTTCTGTAAAGATTTATTCTATTTGGAATATTCTGTACTTTACTGACATATTCATCCATGTCCCTCATAATAGTTTGGAAATATTTGGCCATTATTTCCTCAAACATTCCTTCGGACCCTTTTCTCTTCTCCCTCTGAGACAACAATAATGACTTTGTTTGTTTGTTTTGTGCTGTCTTTCAAATCTCAGAGACCCTGCTCAATTTTTTTCCAGTTATTTCCTCTATATGTTTTTCTCTCTGTTTGATTTCACAGGTGCTATCTTCTAACTTGCTAATTTTTCCATCTGCCTGTTCAAACCTGCTCCGTGTGATTCTAGTCTACTGTTAATCTCTTCTATTATGACTTTCATTACCATAAGTTCTGTTATTTTTCTATGTAGATTTCCATTTTCTTTGGTTTGCTTATTATCTCTGTATTAATCTGCCAAAGGGGTGCTGATGCAAAGTACCAGAATTCCGTTGGCTTTTATAAAGGGCATTTATTTGAGTTAAAATTTTACAGTCCCAAAGTAAAAAGCTCAACTCAAGGTACCATAATAGGTACATTCTCACCAAAGTCAGCTGCCATATATTGAAACAAGATGGTGGACTATCTCTGCCTGGTGTCTCAGGGCTTCCTATATCAGTCTCTGGCATAGGACTTGTTTCTTTCTGGGTCTTATTAGCTGTTCTGTCTTCTTCAACTGCAGACTATCAGGTAGATGGATCATCTCTCCACAGAGCCCAAGGATAAAATGTGACAGAGCTCTCTCTCACTTCTTGAGCATTCTGGAGTGCGTGCCCATTTATATCAGCCCACCAAGTGTGTGGGGACTCAACCTGAGTCATGCCCTACTGATGTGGTCAAATCAAAAGCCCTAAATTGTGTTCATCAAGTAAACATAAAACCTTTGAATTTAATACAATCAAAGAACATCACACCCAGAAAAACAGATTAGTTTACAACATAATCATTTTCTTTTTATGATTCATAACTAATCTCAAACTGCCACAATCCCTTTGAATTGAATTAGGAATTTGTTTGGAAATCTTTGATTAATTCTTCCAAATTCTGAATCTCCTCCAACTTTTTAATCTGTTCCTTTGACTGGACCACATCTTCCTGTTTCTTAGTATGGCTTATAATGTTTTACTAATGTCTATGCAGCATCTAATTATCTTGATGAGTTTGCTCTGATGGCTATCTTCTCTGTCTGGCCTAGGGTTTTATTATAGTTTGGCTTTGTGTTAAGGCTCTTCATGGTCCCATATTTCAGCTTATTCTAAGTATTTAGAATTGTCTATGTTTACCTAATCACAACCAAACCAGGGACACAAAGGGGGCGCAGACCAACCCCAAAGAGCCAATTCCTCTGTGGTTCTCTCTTTCAGTCTCCTTCTCATGCTCCTTCCTGGGTGAGGTTACATTGTTCCCTGGCCTCCTAAGTACAAGCACTGCTTTTTTACATCCTTTTGCATTCACCTGTGCCCATGTACACTTTACAAGGATTCCCTCACAAGCCACTCATACTGTTTCCACTAAGGTCTTCAGGAGCCACCAGCACCACTTCTCCTGCACATTTTTGGACTTCCCTCATGAGAAGCTTGCACCACTTCCACTGCTCTACCTCCCATGCACCGGGTAAACCTCCATCTGAAGGCACCCATGTAGCTTTTCCCGTGCCCCTCCTGTTTTCCTGGAAGCCAAGAAGACCTTCTTCTTGGGCCACCTCTGCTGCTTCCCCTGGCGCTTCCCCTGCATTAAGCAAGGCCTCACTACTGATCACCCATGCTGTTTCCCCTCTGACTTTTCTGGCACCTGGCATGTCCTCCCTTATTACCTGCCTGTACCCTGAACCCCTACCATATTCCCTGTGTCCAGGAAACCAACTAGACTTCTTCCCATTTATGGAGGATGAGTGTGCACTGCTACTCCTTACTCCTCCATCTTGGGTCCTCCTCAACATATTTTTGTGGTAACACATTTTAAATCCTTTTTGTGCTGCATTGAAATTTGTTAATATGTTAAAAAACAGTTTTTTTAATCAATTCTGGAAGAGTCTCAGAAATTATCTCTTCAAATATTGTTTCAGCCATATTTTTTTCTTCCCCCTCCCAAAACTATTTCCCATGGAATTCTCAGTTTGCTTCTCAGTTCACTCTTCATGGTTAGCCCCAAATCATGGATTATTATTTTTTTAATTTCATTTTTTCCATTATAATGTCTCAATAATTACACAGTGTATTAGGCTGTAATGTTTTTAAGCAGATTACATCATAATGCTTCTTGTAGATGCTTTATTTGCATTTAGATGAAAGGTCATTATGAATTATTCAATTTTCAATTAATAGAAATATAAGTGTTCATCTTGCCTTTCTATTTAATAATGCATCTTAAAGTTGTTCCTTATGAAACATAGAGCTGATCCTATTTATTTCACCAATATACACCATTCTCTTAGAAATATGAATTATGATTAAATTATTAAATTTTATATCAATAAACAGTTTGCTTACTCCTAATGTTTCCTTTGGACTACAATACAAATTGCAATAAGTATTAGATTATATATCTCACATCACTCACATATCATATATATTATGTATCTTACATCACTCAAATATCTATATTATATTACTAGGCTAAAGAGGATCTTTTTAATTAGCAATAGTAAAATAGTAAAATTTTCACCCTAGATATTGTGATTTACATCACAATAATGTGTGAGAATGTGTTTTTTCCATCCCTTACCAACAGAAAATATTTTTCTCTAAAGCATTTTTATTCTTTCCAAACTTGTTGGTAAATATTTATTTCTCAGTGTAGTTTTGATTTGCATGTGATATTGTATACCGCATATATCTTAGAGTCATTTATATTTTCTTTTCTAAGAAATGTTATCTATTTTTTTCAAATGAAATGTAGGTTTTATTTTTTTCCCTCTGTTGATGTTTGGAACACTTTATATATCAAGATTCCCTGTGTCTGTGTAATATAATTACACACAACTGCAATTTTCATTTATATTTATTTTTCTATACAATGATTAAAGCCATATAGAAATGTTTATAAATAGTCAAGTTAATCAATATATCTTTTATAAATTATGAAGATTGTGTCATATTGTAAAGACTTTTGTGTTCTAAAATTATATTTTTAATTTTCATATGTATTTAATTCAAGAAGAGCAAAGTAATGTGATGTATGATAGACTGTGAAAGTTGGCTTTCAGTTCATTTGAAGAAGCGAAGGGAGATTCTAGGCAATGAATCTTTGGCTGTGTGTAGAGAAATTGTCTTGAGTACTTCAGTGATAAACTAGATATCTAGTATAATCACAACACTGAGTATGGGGATTGGGTGGTAGAAATAGGTAACAAGAGACAATGCAACTTTAAGAAACATTTGAATATGAATTGACTTTGGAAAGCTTTGTGAATCAAATAACAAATCATTGACTGTGAAAAGACCACATCTGTATTTTAGGAAAGTAACTCTGGTTGCAATGTGCAGGATGTATTTTAAGTTTGAAATGAACTAGAGTCATGTAAAATACTTAGAAAGATACTAAAGGGGTCTAGGGAAAAACAATGGGAGTGTGAACTTGAGCAGTGAATGGAGACTAGGGTGAACTCTTCAAAGTCCCCATTTCTCCTTGCAATCCTTTGAACCTTTATATAACCCCCTTCATAAAGTGGCTTGAAGTAACAAAAGTATATCTGTACAATAACAATAATTAAACTTTGGATAAATACAACATTGTGATTTATTAGCATACAATTTCCTCCTGTGTAAGTTCCTATTAAGAGTTTACATATCAGAGCTGAGAAGGTTCCTGTTTTGATTTTATATGTTTCATGTGGAGACACCCAATCATTTGTCATCTTGACTCTAAGCTAATGGTTTCATAAGGTACAAATCACTTTCTTGAAGTCATTTAAATATATAATTTTGTTAATTTCAATGTAGAATAAATTTTCTGTTATTCTAATATCCAATGCAAGTCACTTAAACTCAGCATTATTGTTACAATCAAAATAATCCTAAATCAAAGAATGCCCCTTCAAATAGTTTTTACAAAGGAATATTAGATGGGATGGAGTCCCCATGTCTATTATAACCAACATACTCATGCTAAAAAGGAGAAAAACAGATAAGTGAATTCTTGAAACATCACGTAAGGCTTCATATTTCCCTTGGTATGTCACATTTCACTATCCATATTTTAGACATCATGTTATATTTTATATACCATGCATACATATGTTTCTCCACATTTCACTGAATGTTCTAAAGCTGTGCTGTCCAACATGGTAGCCACTGCTCACATATGACAATTGTCTCTTGAAATGTGTATCATCAAATGTGAAATATACTTTAAGTATAAAATACAGAAAAGATTTTGAGGACTCAGCATGAAAAAAGTAAGCTAGGACATTAAATTATATCAGTTACATGTGAAAATAATATTTGAATAAAATAATATAAATATATTAATATTAACATATTACAATCATATATATAGTAAATTAAATGCAAAAATTTCAATATTTAATATGTAATTAATGCCAATGTAGATGATATTGATAATGATTATAATATTAATATTTGGGATTAAATAAATATGTCTTCTCATTTCACTTTTAAATTTAAGTACTAAATTTTTTAAAAATAAATGCATAGTTCAAATTAACTACCTTTTGTACAGCACTGCTCTAGGATGTTCTAATGAACAAGAAAAGGGGGTAAAGTAAAGATAGTAGGGATGACAGTGACTATTCTTTCATTGAAGAGAATACCCCAAACACTCTTTTCATGGCACCCAACACTTCCTTATTCCTCAGGCTGTAGATAATGGGATTGAGCATGGCGGTGAGGATGGTGTAGAAGACTGCCTAAATCTTATCTTCTGAAGGTGAGCAAAGCTTCCTGGGCTGAAGAAGATGTAGACAAAGGGCGCATATTAAAAGGTCAATACAGTTAAATGTGTTTAACAGGTGGTGAAAGCCTTTTTTCTTCCATATGTTGAGTGCATGTGGTAGACAGCAAAAAGGACCCGGCCATAGGAAGAAGTGATGCCAAGGGAAGAAAGGAAGAGAAAGAGGCTTGTGCTCACAAAAACCATTTACTCATAGACCCAAGTGTCCATACATACAAGAGACAACATGGCTGGAACATCACAAGAAGTGATTAATGGCCCTGGATTGGCAGTAACGGATGTGGAGGACATAGGCTGTGTGTGCAAAGGAGTTGATGAACCCCTAGATTCAAGATCCTATGATCGTCTGGACACACATCCTTTTACTCATAGATATGGGATAATGAAGGGGGTGACAAATGGCCATGTAACAGTCGTAGGCCATGGATGCCAGCAGTAAACCTCCGGAACATGCCATAGTCAAGAAAAAGAAGCTTTGCACGCCACATCCCAGGAAGGAGATGCTTTTCTGACCAAAAAGGAAGTTGAACACCATATTGTGGATGATACTGGAGATGTACATCAGGTCCATGAGAGAGAGCTGGCTCAGTAAAAAGTACATAGGTGTGTGTAGATGGGGATCCAAACGTTTGAGGTGAATCATGGCTGAGTTGCCCACGGAGTCAAGAAAGAATATCAGAATGATCAAGGTCAAGAGAAATAAGCCAGTTTGATTTTGCGAAAACAAACCCAACAAAATGAAGTCATTTGAAGTTTGGTTACCTTTCTCCTTGAAAACTTATGGCTTAATTCTCCTTAAAATGAAACAAAAACAAAAACAAAAACAAAGAAAAAGCATGAAACAAAATGAATTGAGCATAAAAATAACTGAATTTATTAAAGCTTTTTTGCAACCAAATGTGCTTCCTCCAACACTTCAGCCTCTGTTAAATAAATTTAAATATATAAATTGAATGCCCTCCTTCTCATTTTTCTGTGGTAAACTCAGTAATAAATAGATATGCATGAGGTTTTTTAAGTATAATATTTAGCATTATAGGTAGCAAAGATAAATAAGATAACAATAACATTCCCCTACCTAGAACACTGCCTGGTCAGATTTATCACTCAAAATTTATCAACAAGTCACAAGAACTGTAAAATGCCATAATCGCCTATATTCTCCCAATGTTTGTAATTTAACACAAATATTCACAATGTTAACTGACATATTAATTAATATTCCACAATGGTATGGTATGTTGGTTAAGGGTTGTCTTATGGGTATTCTAAACATGCACATGATTGTTTTGTAAGTTCAAAACTTCTATAAAAAATACTTTTAAAAATATAAAAAAAATCAAATGCACAGATTTTCCCAATTAATTATCCGATAATGGATATATAGCAGGAATAAAGATACAATGACTAATATATTTCAGTCTTTGAGATTAATTATGTGAAGTGTTCTTCATATTATCTCATTTATTAAAATATCCCCCCTTAATGTATAGTTATGCATTCATATATTAATTTATCAAATATTAAAAGTCGCATCCAGAGATAGGAAGAATAACTTTCTCAAATACAGATAGTGATATAATCAAACTTTGAAAATGTGTGCCTTCTTCAAATTTCTAGTTCTTCCAATGTTCTGAGTTTGCTGCTTGTTTGATAAATGACTTATTCTGTGCAAAATACATTATTCATATAATATTAAATTGTGCAAGCATTACTTTTTGGCAGTTTATCAAGGTTTAGTCCCTATTTCGGTCAAGGTTAAAGCATATTGAGATTAAAGGACATTTATTTTCTCCTTCTATGGGTTAGTATAAAAACAATAGATGTCAGCAGAGTCAAGCAGTTGCAGTGCTGTTCAAGTAGAATGGCAGGTATATGGCAGGGGTTTCTGGGTTCCACTTTCATTTATAACTTTCTTATTTTTGTAATTACCCCCTTTAGATTTCATTGTTCAGCAAATAATTAAAATTAAATATTAATCATTAGGATAAATACATCACAAAGAGATAAAAATGAAGAAAGATTATTTTCCGGAAAAATTTTCTAGCTTTTATGCCCAAGACTTTTCTTGAGAATTTTTACGCCTAACAATTTTCTTCAAGCCTCTTTTCTTTCTGTTACCTGGTAATTCATTCTTTCTCCACTAAGTCTCCCAAGCCTTTACAAACTGGGATTGTGGCATTTTTTATGTTTCTGCCATATGTTGTATCTTTTTTTTCTTTACCCAGTTTCTGTGTAGGATTTCCTACACTACATGTGTCCTTTCAGAAGGAGACAAATTTTGCCATATATGATCCAGGATATTAATTGCATAATAATTTTGGATTACTGATTTAAACAGTAAAGATCAATGATTAGGGTTTTTTAAAAATTATTTACATTCAGCAAATAAACATAAACTGATACTTAATATAACTTTGATAAGTGTGAATAGTAGTGTGAAATAGAGCTGTAGTACAAAAATAAGAACTCACTTTAATACCTGTCTCATTGCCAAATTATAGCAATGAAAAGTGCATTATCAGAGACCATAGCAGGTACATTTTTATATGCGGACAGTATATGGGATCATGACTCCATTTCCATAAAGTTTCAGAGATAAAAACTGAGGACATAAGATGTAAAGATCATCATCATGATACATTCATGTATGCAAAAAATTTTCACTAAGTGTCTATTATATACTCATGCTAATAAGTACTGAGATTCATTGGTGATTGAAACATACAAGGCTCTACAAGCAAGGAGTTAAAATTTCGTAGATAATAAATACAAAAAACCAATAAACTCAAAGTAGGAATCAAATATTAAATGGTAATTAATATTATAAAGAAGAATAATTAGGATAAGGGGACAAAGACACAGTGCTTTCAAATAGACAATAGCATTGGAGAAAGCTTCTATGAAGAGTTAGTATTTCAGAAGGTCTGGTTAAACAGTATTCTATCCAGAGAGAATAGCAAGTGAAAAGCCCTAGAATGAGAACATACTTATTTCTGTGAAGTACTGGAAATAGTGTTTCTGAATCTTACAGGATGCAAGGGGGAAAATGGAATTTTATGAGAGTATTTTGTGTAGGAAATGCCAGGCTATGATATGGACTTATATTTTGTTCCATGAGATGAGAAACCGTTGAATGTGGAAGGATCTAGAACAAGGGTTCTTTACCAGGGCTCCACAAACCACTTCGGGAGCACTGTGAGCTTGAATTGAAGAAAATCAACTTAATATCTTTATTTTCTTTGACCTCTAACTGAAATATAGCTCTTCCTTCACTTTTGAATATATGCAATAAATTACAGTAATATTGATATCATATCACATTACAGTTGTTGCCATCTCGAAAAATCACTTACACTCATTTTGCTTGATTCAGGCTTATATTCCAGAGAGAAAAGTGTATAGACCAAACACTGAATAAACAGAGGCATCTCTAAGTTTACATATATCATAGGCCCATTGTATTGAAGGGAGACAGACATTTCTATTTTAATTCTCTGTTGCTCAGAGCACTATATTGATTGTTCACTGAAAGTTACAATAATTAATTTATTTTCTAAATTGAAAACTGATATGTTATCTAACTATGAAATATAATCATTGTTAAAAGAGAATTACTTTAGAGCATTGGGTCAATTTCCATTGACTCCCATCAGCATTCTTTATTGTATATGTGATCATATATAAAGCACTGGGATTACATGAAGCCTGGCCCCTTGGATACATTATAACTTGGAAAATATGTCCCTGTGGCCAGAAGTAGACATACAATGAATCCCTCTTGACATTCATAAGACATATATGGCTGAAATTTATAGTTAAAATAAAATAATCAATTTACAAGACAAGATATATGTAAGTTGCCCAATTGCAGGATCATGCATTTATTTTGCAAAAGGTACAGATAATGTGCACTTTTTTAAAAGTCTCACAGACAATGAAAGCTGAAAAAGCAAATTGGTTTTTGTTCGGATAATGCAACCTCAAACACTCCTAGGAGAGCTGTGAAGATGGAATTAAGTGAGCTCCATGCATTCCAAATATAGTAGGCCTTCAATAATAATTGATTTCCTTTGTCTATTGCATTTGTTTAACTGATAATGAGCCTCAGGCACAGAGAAATTAAGTATCTTATTCACTATAGAATAGAACATGTGGAATTATCCTAAGTTCACAATACCTCTGTGTATTTTAAGGTCACTCTTGGCTTTTCAAATTACATATGGAACAGCCTATTCCCACTATAGTAAAATAAGTTTTCTGATGAGAGAAACACTCCATCTCCAAATTAGCCACCTATAATTAAAGCTAATACAAATTAAATCAATTCAATAACATTACTATTTTTGTGGCCAGCCAGAAATAACCCAAATGGCACTCTTGGGAGCACGGATGAACAAAGTTTTATTATGCATGGGCCCAGAGGAGAATCAAATCTCCAAAAATCTGAGCCCCGTTTTCCAATTTTCATGTTTATATAGGTACACTAAGCAGGCAAATTCCTGAGCAAGTGGGCAGGCGGGGTTACAAAGGCAGAGAAGCAAGTTTAGCTTATCTTTCTAAAAGCAGAAGGCTACTAGATTGGAAAAAGAGTCATTATCTGTATAGAGTTGTATATTTCAATTCAAAGGGGAAGCTTGGGGTGCTTATCTTCCTGACTTGGATTCCATGGAGAAAAGGGGAGGAAGGAGAGGAGAGAGGGACCAGGGACCCAGGGGAGTTTATCTTTTAAAGCTGTAGGTTTCTGCTGAGGGCAGGGTTGGGATCCCTGCACTTCCCCCATCATTCCCTCCTTTTGATGCCTTTATAATTCTCTATGGGGCATCACTTGCTATCATGGGATTCTTTTATGGTCCCTGAGGTCTGATATTTAACACAAGGCATTACTTGGTGTTTTAAGGCATTTAAGTGGGAAGTGATGCATTGTATTAGGTACCGTAGAATGCTTGGCCCAAAAATTAAGAGGACTGAGGCTATCCCTGGCATCAATGGCAAAATCCAGGAGAGGAGATACTGGAAGTAATTTCCGTTGGCAGATGCCTGGTATACATGGTTTAAACGGTCTTTGGCTCGCTTCTTTAACAGGGCCACTTTGTCCCTAACTATTCCTGAGGAGTTTGCATAGAAACAGCATTCTTCCCCCAGGGGCTGACAGATTCCCCCTGAACTTGCAGTGAGCAAGTCTAATCCTTGCCTGTTTTGCAAAACCACTTCCACCAACTAGTCTATCTGGTCTTGCAACTTGTTGAGAGCCCCCGATATTTCTTCGAGGTCATTTAATGTTTCCTGAGCTACTGTTTGTAAGCCCTCCTGACCAACTGTGAGAGAAGTCCCCGCTACTGCTGTGCTCCCAAGTACTCCTAGTTCTAAGAGTATTAGAATTGCCTGTATTGCTCGTTTGGCCTGAGAGAGCTCTCCAGGCAATTCATTTCCATACACTGAAAACAACCGTATTGGCCAAACCAGGTAGCAGATGCCCTGGCCGTCCTGGGGTAGGCACTGGTAGGCGTTGGTGCCATAGACCCAGATGGTGGAGTTTGCAGTGCATCGGTCAGGTTCATTGAGTGGGTGGGTAGTGTCACAGTTGGCCCTTCCAAGAGGGAGGATGATTGAAGGAGACCTGGTAGTTATGTTTTTACAGATAGCCAGTTTTCCTAGGGGTTCGGTTATGCAGACTGGGAGGGGCCTGATTCCTGCCACAGAGCTGTCATGGGTTACGGGGGTTACGTTCCATGGGACAGGTACAGGGAAGATGGTTAGACTGGAGGAAGTGCATAGCCAGCAGGAGGCAGCTATATTGGGTCGAGATTCATTTAGGAGTTGGCGGAAATTTCGAACCTGGTTCAAAAGAACATTGCGGGGGGCTGTTTTAACTTTGGCTTTTAGCCTCTGGGTGGCTTTACTGATATTTTTCATCAGGGATTTTTCTGGGTGTTGTGTTACCAGGATCAGTTAGACTAGTATGAGGTCTCCTGTGTCCAGCCCCAATGAGTTGTATATCCCGATTCCTAGTTTTAGTCCTGTTTGAGCCTTTAAAAAGGTGTTTTCTGATCCAGTAGTTATGTTTAATAAGGTGAGTTTTATGGGGTCACAGGTTTATATGCCACACCCTGCCGGGCTGGGGATTTTCTCTAGGAGATACAGAGAAGTCGGCAGGACTCCCTTCCGACTTCTGAAGGTGCGGTGGCACCCACTAGCAAGCTCCAAGAATGGCAGAATCTTCCCCTTTTTGTGGGGTCTCGGCAGAGGTATTTGTCATAACTCCCACAGCTGCAACACCTACATCCTCTCTTGGGGGCTGGTATGGGGGCGTGGGGGTATGGGGCAACCAGCAAGGTATAAGTAGCGTGATCTTGGATTGCCCTGCAAGCATCAAATATTACAAAGACTGAAGTTGCACCTGCTGAGCGTGGGACTGAAGTGTTCAGCATGGATTGTTTGTACCAGCTTTTACTAACTTTTAGCTGCCAAAGATTTCGGGGGTGGGTATCGGCTCCTAGGGAGGGGTGAGGAAGTAAAGGACAAGAAAGTTAAGGTGCAGAAACATCCTACTATACACCGGTAAGCAATTGCAATTAGGGCTCTATTCACAACAACCTATTCTGCAGGGGCTACAGCAGCAAGTCCAACTCCAAATACCAAGGCGAGCAAGCCATATAAGCACAGGATCCACCAGGAGCAGGGGTCCATTCAGCCAGCGTTTGACAAAGTTGGTGCTCGAGGATCCAGGGTGACTCGCACTTTCAAGAGGTGGCCCAGTACGGTTTAGGCTGTCCAGCTGTCCTGTTCTTTATTGAGATGTGCCTTCTTGACCTGGAATGATGGATCCAAGGGGCAATGCCTGCAACTTTAAGAGCAGTAGGAGTTACAAGAATTACAGTATGTGGACCTGTCCAGGAAGGCTGGAGGGGTTTTTTTTTCTAGTCTTTGACCCAGACTAGGTCCCCTGGCCGGTGGGCATGCACTGGGTGTCCCAGGGGGATGAGATTCTGGGATAAGACAGTTTTATGTATTTCGGCTAGAGTTTTCCCTAGCTGCTGGGGAATGGAATCTTGGCTACCCTCCCCCAGAAGTTTGAAATTTCCTCTGAAGGCCCGGATAATTGGGGGCAGCTGCCCAAATAGAGTTTCAAAGGATGAATAACCAGTGGGTCCTGGGGTGCACCTAACTTGGAGAAGAGTCAAGGGAAGTAAGTCTAGCCAGGGGAGACCAGTTTCCTGGCAGAATTTGGCTAGGGTGGCTTTGAGGGCTCGATTCATCTGTTCAACTTTCCCTGTGCTCTGAGGCCTGTAAACAGTATGGAGTTTCTACTTAATTCCTAACATTTTTGTTAGCTCTTGGAGTATGGCAGACATGAAGGCCGGGCCATTGTCACTTCCAATTGGCAGTGGCAGCCAGTGTCCTGGAATGATTTCTCTAAGTAAAGCCTTAGTCACTTCTCTTGCCTTTTCTGTGTAAGTGGGGAAAGCTTCGACCCAACCTGAAAAGGTGCATAACATCACCAACAGATATTTGTACCCCTGATTTGGTTTCACTTCTGTGAAGTTTACTGTGATATCTTCAAAGGGGGCCGTTCCTGTGTGCTGGACACCTGCCAGAGTATGGGGGCCCTGCAAGGGGTTGTTTTTGGCACAAACTTGGCACTGGCTGCTGATGGTGGCACAGAGAGAAGTTAGCCGGGCTATGTAGTAGTATCTCCCGAGCAAGACTTCTAGTGCAGTTTTTCCTAGGTGGGTGAGTTGGTGGTATCACAGGATGAGGGAATGAGCGGCTCCTTTTGGTACAAAAATCCGGTTATCCGGGAGCAGCCAAGTTCCTTTGGGGGTTCAACTTCCCCCTTCTCTTTCAGCCTACTCCTGTTCTTCCTGGGTATAGCTTAGTTGATCAGTCTCTTTTCCTAAGAGGGACAGTTGCGGTGTTAATTCCGGGACTTGTATTCCGTGGGTTCCTTCAGCTTGCCGAGCTGCCTGGTCAGCCAATCTGTTTCCTTGAGTGACCATATCCATTCCTTTCTGATGTCCCTAGCAGTGGATGATGGCAACTTTGCTTGGTTTCCAGATTGCTTCTAACAGTTGGAGAATTTCTTCTTTGTTTTTGATTTCCTTTCCCTCTGCGGTTAGGAGACATCTTTCTTTATAAATTGCCCCATGGATATGAACAGTAGCAAATGTGTACTTAGAGTCAGTGTAAATGTTTACCGCTTGCCCGGCGGCTAGCTGCAAGGCTCTGACCAGCATCCAGAGCTCTGCCTGTTGCTCAGACCATCCCCGCGGTAGAGATGCTGCTTCCACCATCTGTTCAGTAGTGGTAACTGCATACCCAGCAAACTTTTCCCCGTTTTTAACAAGACTGTTCCCATCTGTAAATATTGTCTGATCTGGGGAAGGAAGTGATTTGTCTTGGAGGTCAGGGCGACTGGCATAAACCTCTGGAGCCCCTTCCTCCTCTGGCAAAAAGGTGGCAGGGTTTAGACTGTGCACCATTTCTATTGTCACTCTGGGGTTTTTACAGAGTAAACCTTGATAAGGTGTGAGCCAGGGATTCGATATCCACTGGTGCCCATGTGAGTTCATTAGGCAGTGACTTCGTGTGGCACCATAACATGAATTGCCTGTCCGAGAGTTAATTTGTCAGCTTCTTTGACAAGGGTCATGGTTGCTGCCAAGGCTTTTAGATAGGGTGGCCACCCTGCAGCCACGGAGTCCAGCTGCTTGGAGAGGTAAGCAATAGGTCTTTGCCAGGGACTGACTCTTTGTGTGAGAACCCCCAATGCTACTTTGTTCTTTTCATGCACAAACAGGTTAAAGTTTCAAGTTACATCTGGGAGCCCCATGGCAGGGGCTCGGCTGAGTTTTCTTTTGATGTTTTCAAAGACTCCCTGTTGAGCTTCTCTCCAGGCAAGAGGCTCTTTTTCCAGACCTGCCAAAACTTCATAAAGGGGCTTGGCCATAGCTGCAAACCCAGGAATTCAGATGCAACAGAACCCTGGAGCCCCGAGGAACTCACGAAGCTTTCTTTTTGTGGTGGGGGTAGGGATGGTACAGATCACTTTCTTTCATTTGGGTCCAAGCGTCCGGTGCCCTTGTGTGATGCTGAACCCCAGGTACTTGACTTGCTGTTTACAGATCTCGGCCTTTCTCCATGACACTTTGTACCCAGTCTGTGTTAGGAGTTGTAGGGAGAGTCTGGGTCCCTTTCCAGCAGTCCTTTTCCATTTCACTGGCAAGTAGGACGTCATCTACATATTGTAAGAGAGAACACCTACAGTCTTCCTGGGGGTAGGTGGCCAAATCTGCTGCCAAGGCTTCCTGAAATGGGTAGGGGAGTTTTTGAAGCCCTGCAGGAGCCAGGTCCAGGTTTGCTGAGTTTTCTGTCAGGTTTTAGGATCTTCCCATTCAAAGACAAACAGAGGCTGGCTTGCAGGGGCCAGTTGCAGGCAGAAGAAGGCATGTTTCAGGTCCACGCAAGTGAACCAGGTTGCTTCAGGTGGCAGCTTTCCTAACAAAGTGTACGGGTTGGGAATAACCTGATGTAAGGTGGGAGTGGTGTTATTAATGGCTCGTAAATCCTGCACTGGTTGATATACGGTCCCATCTGGCTTTTTTACTGGCAATAATGGGGTGTTCCAAGGTGACTGGCATTCGATTAGGAGCCTCTCTCTCTTAAGGCAATCTGTATGTTCTGCTATGCCCAATTGTGCTTCAGGGGAATCGGATATTGCCTCTGCCGGACTGATATCGCTCCAGGCTTCAGGTTGATTATGATGGGTGCATGGTTCCGTGCCATTCCCCGTGGGTTTTGATCTGCCCAAACCTGGGGAAAAAGTTCTAGCAGTTTTTTCGGATTCTGACCTGAACTTTCTTCTGCATGAAGTTTCCATTCTTTGCTTTGGGGCATGGTGACGAGGAGAGTGAGGCTGGTCCCGAGGATTAAACTTGCTGGCCCTTCAGGTTTGAAGGTAATCGGGCTCCCAGTTTGGTTAAGAGGTCCCTACCAAGCAGGGGAACTGGACATTCAGGCAGGTACAGAAATTCATGAGTTACTTCATGGCCACCGAGCTGGCAAGTTCTTGACTGGCAAAAACGCCATTGGCTTGACTGGCTCCAGTAGCTCTTATGATGTTAGCATTTTTTCCACTAAAGGGGGTGGTTGGGGTTGTGACCGCAGAATGTTCAGTGCCATTGTCCACCATGAAAGTCATTGGCCCCTGACATGTAGTTTGACCATGGGCTCATGGTGGCCAAGTTCCAGTGAGCACGGTCACCTCTATTCAGGGTTGAGTCCTGCCAGCCCAAGCAGATTGTCTTGGGGCTCAGCTTGGTATTTCCCTTTAGTGTTATTCCTTCTATGTGCCTGAGTCTTTTGGGGGCACTCATTTTTCCAGTGTCCACTCTCTTTGCAGTAACACATTGGTCTCTGGCCAGAGGCACCCTTCTGGCACTTATCCCCCCTTTTCGAGGTGGTCCTTCTCATCTGATGGGGTCAGGATTTTCTAAGGCTGCTGCTAGTAGGGAGGTTTGATGTTTTATTCTCTTTTTGGCTTCTCGTTCAGCAGCTTCATCTTGACTGATGAATACTTTGTTGGTGAATTCCAATAGTTGAGAGATGTTCATGCCCATGAACCCTTCTAATTTTTGGAGCTTTCTTTTAATGTCCTTTGCTGCCTGTGCAACAAAGGCAGCATTCACCATCCTCTGGTTTTCCGGAGCTTCTAGTTCAAAAGGAGTGCAGTTTCTGAAGGCCTCGCAAAGCCGTTCATAGAAATCTCCTGGATACTCGTTGGGCTTTTGAGTAACTAAAGTTGTCTTTGTCATGTTGTGGGTCATTTTGCCCCCTCTCGGACCCCTTGGAGGAGTGTTTCCTGGTATTGCTGGAGTGCAGCCAGTCCCTCTTCAATGTTGAAGTCCCAGTACGATTGGGCTTCTGGTGCCACTTCTCATGCCCAATCTTCCGGGTTTAATACACCAATAGGGGCCTGCTTCTGCAGCCACTTTCGGGCTTTGGTCAGAATTCTTCATCTCTCCTCCATATTAAACAAAGTCAGGAGGAGTTGGTGGCAATCATCCCAAGTAGGTCAATGGGTTTGGAAGATGGATTCCATGAGATCATAAGGGTGTGGGGCTTTTCTGAGTAGGAGGGTGTGTGGTGCTTCCAATTTAAGAGGTCTGTAGTTGTAAAGGGCTGGTAGTATAATAGAGGCTTCCTGCGTCAGATGGTCCCATTCTCGCCAATCTGGGCTAGACTCTGTGTTTCATGGAGGGCATCTGTTATGCAGGTTGTGCCGACCAGAGTCTCCTTGCTAGTGGGGTTGCAGGGCTTTCCTCAGAGGGGGTCAATGTTCCTGGAGGGGCCAAAGGTGAAGGTGTTGCTGGGAGCTCTAGCTGCATTCCTGGGCCAAGAGGAAGGCTAGAGTGGCTGGAGCGTATGGCGGTGGGGGTGGTGGTGGGTCCTCCTCCGAAGACCCTTGATGAATGACTGGTTTCCAGAGCCCCAATCCCTGTGTAACCAAGACCCTGCTTTGTCTCTTTTTTCCAATGCACAATTGAACTCAAGGGGGCAGAGTCTGGGCTATCTCCAACCAAAAGTTGATATAGGGAAACTGATCGGAGTGGCCAGGAATTCCTGTGATCACCAGCCACACTGCAAGGACCCTGGCTATATCTAGGGTCCCTTCCAAGGACCAGTCAACATTAAAAGTGGACCACTCTACTTCACATAAGTCTCGTAGGGTGCCGGGGTTCATCCGGATGCCATAATTTCCAGAAAAAACCTTCTTGAAACTCTTGAGCATGCAGTTTAAGACAGTAGGTTTTGACTGTGATAAGCCCATACCCTGCATCAGTGGCGCAAAACAGGCAAAAGAAGGGGTCACCTCTTTCAAGTCCACTCAGATGCCTGCTTCTCCACATCTCTTGCAAGAACTTAGGCTCATTTTAGCTAAGGTGCCCAAGGAAATTTCAGGGTGGCCGTTATCCCATATGACATAGCCACAGAAAACAGGTTAGGGCCCAAGTGGACTCCATAGCATAACACTTTGGAGTCACAGACTGGTACAGCAGATGCAAGGCTTTGCCATCCTCACTCACTCATGCAGTCACTCAAAGGTTATGCAGTCCCTTGCACAGAGATTAACAGTGTTGAATGCACACCCTGAGTTGGTGGTGCGAGACAGACAAGGGAGGGGGTTGCCTCTTTCGAGGCCACTCTAATGCTCACCTGTCCACGTCTCTCGCGAGATCTTAGGCTCATCTTAACTAAGGCACCAGGGTAAATTTCCTGGTGGCTGTTATGCCATGTGACGTAGCCATGGAAAACAGGTTAGGGCCCAAGCAGATTCCGTAGCATAACACTTTGGAATCACAGACTGGTATGGCAGGTGCAAGCCTCTGCCATCCTCACTCATTCACACAGTCACTCAGAGGTTATGCAGTCCCTCCTACAGGGATTGCCCTGTTCTGGAATCTCGGTACTCAAGAATTCAGGAGGTGATCAGTCTCCTCTTCTGTCTGGAGATGGGCCTGACTGAGGGCTTGGCTCCCTGGACCTTACCTTTCCAGAGTCTTCTGGCTCTGTTCAGTCCACCTCCCTACTGAGTCAGGCCGGGGTGCAGGGACACGGCCTGCGGGGACCACCTCAGAAGGAGGTCCTGTCAAGAGGACAGGCAGCGCCCATCTCATTCGCTTGGAGATCGCCATTGTCCGAACCTGTCAGCCCCAGGCCAAAGGCACAAGGGGCCTGCTTGATTGGGTCTTTCCCAGTCAGGGAACCAAATATTGTGGCCAGCCAGAAGTAACCCAAATGGCACTCTTGGGAGCACAGATGAACAAAGTTTTATTACGTGTGGGCCCAGAGGAGAGTTCACTCTCCAAATTCTGAGCCCTGTTTTCCAATTTTCATAAGTTTATATAGGTACAGTAAGTGGGCAAATTCCTGAACAAATGGGCAGGCAGGGTTACAAAGGCAGAAAAGCAAGGTTAGCTTATCTTTCTAAAAGCAGAAGCCATTAGGGAGGAAAAGAGTCATTATCTGTATAGAGTTGCAAATTTTAATTCAAAGGGGCAGCCTGAGGTGCTTATCTTCCTGATGTGGATTCCATGGAAAAAAGGGGAGGAAGGAGGGGAGAGAGGGACCAGGGACCAAGGGGAGTTTATTTTCTTAAAGCTATGGGTTTCTGCTGAGGGTGGGGTTAGGGTCCTGGCACTTCCCTTATCACTCTTCCATCCTCCATCCTCCCAGCTGCCCTTCTCAGAGGCGACCAATGTTACCTGTTTCTTCTGGGGTAGTTATCTTGAAGCATCTTCTATTTTACACACTGGGGTAACATGCTATATAACTGTTCTGAACCTTGTTTTTTTCATAGTTTAAACTATTTTTTTGTAGTGTTATATATCACACTTACCATTGAAGACTTAATAAATAGGCTGTGGCAGATGTAGAAATTTTTCCTAGACAAATGATACATAGATTCCAGGTATATGGTGCTTTCCAGTAGGATTGCTTCACTCTCTGACCAAAAAATGTGGTATTTACTGAAAATCTCTACTCTGTTAGTTACCCTTAGGAACAAAAATGTTTGGCAAAAAAATTCTGAACTAGGAGTCTTTCCCAGAGTTGGGATTTGCTCTTGTCAGATACAACCTAAGAGAAAGGGAACTGAGAGGAGCAGAGAAACCTTTTCTGACATACTTGGTTTGAAGTGGGGTTCTAGTTGGTGCTTAGAAGGAAATTCTGTTGTTTTTTTAGGGTGACAGATTTTTAATATGTCCTGAACCTCCTCATAGAGACAAACTGTGTTTGAAAATATAAATTTCTGCCTTATCCTCTTGGACATAAGTTTTTTGAAATGAAATACTTGCTACATTTGTGGTTAGTTTAAAATACTTGTGAAATAATTTGAGTAATAAAATTCTCATTTTCAGGAAGTAGCTTTAAAATATCAGCTTTGCGGTTGGGAAAGAATAAAGAGATATGTCACAGGCACTAGTATTGTGTAGCAAAATTTGAGATTATAAAGAAGAAACAAAACTGCTAAAGGGATGAAAGTCAAAGTTTATTTTAATTATTTTTTAAAATTTTGGTAATTTCACTGGTTCATGAAATCTGGTTCTCATTATTTCTCTTTAGTCCCACTAAAAGCTTTCTGTTTTAAATGTTCATTTCAGTTGTTTTAAGTCTCTTATGATAATTTTATACTAATATTTATATGACTTTGTTATTTCTGTGACACAGAAATCCTTTCATATATATTTTCCACACAAAATGTGAACTTCTTGCAATTTAGCTACCCTTTCCCTGAGATTCAAATGTTAAGACTGAAAAGTTTTCTCTTTTCTGACCAGTAATAATTCTAACCAAATAAATCAGCTCAAAGATATATTTTAAGTTAAAATGATTCTTAGTAAAATGTGAGAATGGATAATAGGTGCTGAAGATGTTGTTGTTGAAATCATCATAATAATGAGGCCCAATTGAGTGTTTCCTGTAAAAAGATTTAACTAGAAGCTGTGCCTTCTAGGGCCTAGTTGTAACACGTTTTTACAGTTATAGTAGAGAATAACATTAGGTATAACAGCGGAGTAAAAATATGAAAATTGACAGCTATGTAACAATTTCCTCACCCTAGGGTGCTGAACTTGAGCTATAAATGTACATTTTTCTATGTGTTTTTTAATTAAAAATTTAAAGGATATGATATGGGAAAAACCATGGCAATATTGAAATATGATTTTTATTTCTGAATGTCAAATTTATTTGTATATCTTGCTTATACAGAAAGTTTTAAACTTTTTAGAATATAATGGCATTTCCAGAAACAATATTTCTGAAAAAAAAAAAAAGTGTTCTAAGTAGAGTACAGCTTGGAAATAATATCTCCTAACTGCTGGAAATAGGAGGAGCTGGGCATAGTGTGGTATAGTTACCATTTGGCCATATAATATCAAAAACTAATTTAAAAATCCACAGCTTTCTCCTCTTTTTGTGGTTTCTCAACAGATATATAGGCTGAGTTCACATCAGACTTGGGAGAGATAATAGTTATGCACTGGTTTTAA
>JAQZBX010026717.1:0-28783 GCA_029593785.1 Cabassous unicinctus | reverse complement strand
ATATCAAAACCTATGGGATGCAGCCAAAGCTGTCCTGAGAGGGAAGTTCATAGCAATAAATACATATATTAAAAAAGAAGAAAGAGTTAAAATTGAAGACCTAACTGCACAATTGGAGGAATTGGAAAAGCAACAAGAAACTAAACCAAAAGGAAGTAGAAAGAAGGAAATAACAAAGATTAGAGCAGAACTAAATGAAATAGAGAATAAGAAAGCACTAGAAAAAATAAACAAAACCAAAACCTGGTTCTTTGAGAAGATCGATAAAATTGACAAACCCTTAGCCAGACTAACAAAGAAAAAGAGAAAGCAGATGCAAATACACAAAATAAGGAGTGAGCAAGGGGATATCACTACTGATCCCACAGAAATAAAGAGTATCATAACAGAACACTTTGAAAAATTATAAGCCAACAAGAATGATAATTTAGAAGAAATGGACAAGTTTCTAGAAACTCACAAACAGCCTATAGTGATGAAAGACGCATATATAAAGAAATCCTACACCTTGAAAAAATAAAAAGACAAACAAACCATTTAAAAAATGGGCAAGTGACCTGAAAAGACACTTGTCCAAGGAAGAAATACAAATGGCTAAAGAGCACATGAAAAAATACTCGACATCACTAGCTATTAGGGAAATGCAAATCAAAACTACAATGAGATACCATCTTACACACATCAAAAAGCAGTTGTTAAAAAAACAGCAGAGTATAAGTGTTGGAGACGATGTGGAAGAACAGGAACCCTCATTCACTGCTGGTGGGATTGTGGCATGGTCCAGCCACTATGGAGGACAGTTTGGTGGTTCCTTATAAAACTAATAATAGATCTTCCTTATGATCCAGCAATTCCACTCCTGGGTATATACCCAAAAGAATTGAAAACAAAGACATGAACAGATAAATGCACACCAATGTTCATGGCAGCATTGTTCACAATTGCCAAAAGTTGGAATCAGCCCTGGTGCCCATCAACAGATGAATGCATAAACAAAATGTGGTACATACACACAATGGAATATTACTCAACTGTAAGAAGGAATAAAGTACTAACACATGGAATAACATGGATGAATCTTGAAGACCTTATGTTGAGTGAAGCAAGCCAGGCATTGAAGGATGAACAGTACATGAACTCACTGATTTGAATTGAGGAAAATGAGCAGACTCTGAGAACCATTGTCTGAAAGATAGGTTAACAAGGAAGAGAAAGAGTAGAGAAGGTTATGAGCCATCACCCATATGGACATAATCTATGGTAAAGTAATAGAGTTTACTTGCATATTGAAGGATAGGACAGGTGGGTAGTGATATTACTGGGTTTGTTGGTCCAGGGTTGACAGGTGGGTAGATTAGGACCAGCAGGTTAGAATACCCAGGATACTGGGGGCTGAGATAGAAGAGGGACTACGTGAACATGAGATTTGTGGGTATGAGGTCAAAAGTGCAGGAGTGGGAATGCTCTTATGGCAATATGAAAAGGTAGTGTCACTGGTTTAGATTGTAGGTTGGGGGGGCATTCAGGATGGGGCACATCTGAATTAGGCTTCTGGGGAGTGTGTGAGTGTTCATCCTGTCATAATGTGTTGTGTTGGGGAGTAGAGACCCACATGGTGAGTGGGAAGGAGATGGGACCCCATCTTTGGGAGGACCAATTCATCCAGAAATAGACAGGTGGGTGTCTCTTAGGAGCAAGGGTGGATCCTAATAGGGGAGGATAATCAGTGTGTCAAGAGCTCTTGTTACATGTACCTATGAATCTTGTCATCCAATGAGTCAAGATAGGTGGCTATCATGTGCCCCAGGGAGACAGTGAGGAAGGAACAGAAAAGACCAAAAAGGGGGTATTTAGTGGTCAGAGGAAATGTTTTTCATTACCTTACAGTAATGGACACAGGACATGATAAATATCATCAAATATTATTAAACTGTACCATCTAAATTGTAAACTATACTGGAAAACATTGACAATGTTTAGTAGCTATGTTTTACTATCTGTATAACAGTTATAACAATGCTACCATCCACATAAAAAAGGTTTTAATATGGGATGAGGAAAGGGGGAGAAGGTTGGGTATATGAAAGTCTCTAGTATTCTGTGTGTGACTTTGCTGTTTCCTAAAACTTCTTTGAAAATTAAATGAAAATTTGGGAGACACTGGGGAGTGAGAGGGGGAAGGTGCCATGGTACAGACTGGACACCCAATAATGCAGTGATAAAAGGAAAAATTATAATAATAATTAAAAAAATTTTTTTTTGTTTTTTCCCATTTTTTGAATGTCCCAATCCTTTAATTTAATTTTATTTTTAGTTTTTTTTTCTCTGAGTTTCCATGTATTTTATCACTTACATTTGAGCTTATCATTATTATTTCATTTTCCTATTAATTGTATTTGGCTATTATATGGGCTTCATCTTCAGGGAAGGTTTAGATCACAGAAGAGTTACAATGGGGGCAGCAGAGGATCATTGGTGTGGTATGCCTGGGATGGAGGTTTCATGGGAGGAAGTTGACCTGAATATACATGAAAGATCTATAAAATTGTTCAATTAATTCAGGGATGGGGATGGTCACAGTGGGTGGACAATCACTCAAAAATGAGGAAATACTGAATTCCCAGCCTGGATAGCTCTGCCACATTCTCCAACAGAGCAGCAACAGTCTTCCGAGTGCAGGTGCAGTGTCTGGCAAAGGAGGTGGGCCCACTGATGGGTTCTTGTTATTGATGACTAGCCTTATGAGTCTTTGCTCTTGTAATTGAAACTTAGCCTACTGTTATGGGGTGCCTAAGTGTTGCCACCTGAGAGCCTCTTGTTGCTCAAATGTGGCCTCTCTGTAAGCCAAACTCAGCATATGAATGCATTACCTTCCCCCAATGTGGGACATGACTCCCAGGGATGAGCCTCCCTGGCAACGTGGGATTAATACCAAGTTCCATACAACTGGAAAAAGGTCTTGACTAAAATGGGGAAAAGGTAAAGACAAATGAGTTCATGTGGCTAAGAGGCTTCAAAGAGAGTCAGGAGGTCATCCCAGAAGTAACACTTATGCACACCTAAGAGGGATCTCATAGAAAACCAAAGTGGATATAACCCCACACAGAGGGGCTCCTGAGGGCTCTAGAGACACCCAGGTCCTATATAAGGGGGGATAGCTCCCAAGATTGGTGCCTTATGATTGGGTTATACTTGGGAATCAGTGCTCCTGAGAATGACAGAGTTGGACTTAAATAACTTCCCCTTGCAAATGGTCTATCAGTCCCTTCTATTCAAATCTATATGTGATGCTGGAGTTTGTAGGTGTACTTCCAGAGACTGGAGCCTTTGGCTTGCCCACGTGCCAGCTGTGCCTGGAATATCGGTGGAGCTGCAACTCCTAGTCTACAGCTCAATGGACTCACCCAAGTCACCTGGTGAGGAGATGATGATGGACAATGGCCATTCCAGGGAATGGAGAGAGTCTGCAGCTACAGGCAGGATACTCCCATCCATCATATCCATGGGATATAAGCCCCCTCTCACTTGGAGGTGGAGGTGACATCACCATCCAAAACTCCTCAGGATTGGGTGAAGAGCTATGGACTAGAGTGGACTCACTGGTATTCTGTTGTAGACATATTGTGATTCAAGCAATGGAAGAAATTACAACAGTGAGGTAGAGGCAGTGGCCACTGGACACTTGGGGCAGGGAAGGGAAAAGCAGTTGTAATACAGGGGCTGTTTCAGGACTTGGGAATTATCCTGAGTGACATTACAATGACAGATACAGGCCATTTTACATCAGCATACAACTTGCAGAACTGTGTGGGTGAGAGGGTGGTCTACAATGTGAACTATGGTCCATGCTTAGTGTCAAAGTCCCAGGACGTGTATATCCATTGCATGTGATGTGCCACACTAATGAAAGATATTTATGTGGGATGTTATTGGAGGTGTGGGAGGTGGTGAATATGGGAATACCTGTAATTTTTTGTAACATTTATGTATTCTAAGCATCTTTTAATATATAAAAATAAAAAAGAATAAATTTAAAAATATAGTATTTATGAGGCATGGGAAATGGAAAAGACCTGCAACACCTAGTAGAACTGATTGGGAATTTCTGAGAAATGCCCCAAATCCTGTTGTCATATCCCCAGATCTAGGAGAGTACTTACTCTGTATGTTTGTAAAATTGTTCCCTCCTGGTAAACAGGATTTTTAGCTATCTCTATAGTTAAATTGTTTCTCTAGCCTTAACAGGGACAGCTACAGCTTGGAAACCTTCAATATGCTGCTTAGGAAGCCTCAACAATAGGCAGCTGTTGTATGGAGTGGCAGAAACCTAACTCTTAGATGGACAAGAAATAGTCATGTTTCTTAACACCAAAGGGATTTTAAACTGAGGATGCCTGGAGACCAGTATTGAATATAAATGATCACTAGGGCCAAATGATCCTGATGTTTGTAGAACCCCAAGATAAATCAAGCATGATTAAATATGATGTATTTATCCCAGGTAATGCTACAATCCTTCTCTGTCTTAATTTCTTCATCTACAAAATGTGAGTGTATTTTAAACCAACTTTTTACTATGAATGATAAAATAAATTATTATATGTAGAGTGCTTTGAAATAAGCTAAACAATGAGTGCTCAATTAATGTTTATTTAGAATAATAATTATTATTGTTAATAAAAAATCATTATTTAGTTATCAGGCCCTGAAGCTCTTTATTAGTCAAGGGAGTGACAATTCATGGCCTTTCTATGAGAAGTATGAAGTTTGAGTCTAAGACAATATATCAAATTAGAGAAAGTTGTATTGTGTGCAATTCCTGATTAAAATATACCAATCATAGATAATAAACCAATCTTTAGGGAGGGGCAAATTGGTCACAAGTTTCCACATTTTCTAAATAGATTCAAATAACTCCAAGTCTATGACTTACACCTGGAAGTTATAATGTTAACAGGATCAAACACTTCACAGGATTAATTGATAAAATGTCAATATTCCATTGATAAATTTCCATCTACAATATCAAAAAAATCTGAATTGGCTATTAAAACAGCTAAAGAAATATTCTCAATAATAGATGCCCTGATTTAAACTAAGTAATCCAACAAATATTCTTCATTAATTTACATATGAAGCATAGAAATAATTTTAATAAAATGGAAAATAGAAATCTTTGAAATCATGTATTGTGTCCCCAAAAAGCATGAAATAAAAAATATACTTTGTATTCTTGTCTACTTATAAAAATTCACTGTCATTGTTATGGCATAAATTATGTTTCAAAGGCTTTTTATCCTGAAAACAAGGAGTCTAAGTCTTCACAAATTTAAGAAGTTGGTGTTAAAATTTTCCTTTTTTTTTTTTTTTGCCATCCTCAGGTATGCCAATTTAGGTTTTTATTTTCTGCTTCTCCCTATTAATTGTCTTCCATGCCATGCCGTAAATGATGTTTACATTGTATTTCTTTTTATCTTCTTAAGGAAAGGACTTATATTGTTTAATTAGTTTTTTCCACAATATAAGGCAGAGAATTATCCTATGAATATTGTTTAGCATTTCTTTCTCTTTCAGGATGTGGTATACTTTCATATATAAATTTATTGGGTAATTGTGGAATCCATTCTATCTTCTCTATCTTCAACATTACTTAATTTCTTTGGATATATTGGATGTTGAACATCAAGAAAGGTTGGGTTTAGATATGATCCAACATGATAGGGTAGGCTTATGGTTTATAATTTGAGTTCATACTTTATTCATATTAAAGCTATTTTGTTTTATAACATGGTTGATCTTTGCTTTTCTATGTGTATTGCTAGAGTGTAAAAGACAAGGAGACAAGAATAATTGCTTTTGTTCAACTACTCATTTATGTCTGTAACACATGACTAATGCCTAGGCCATCCCTGTTGATGGAATTATAGTGGACCTAATAAATAGCCTCTCTTTAACCCACTGGGTTACTTAATAAAAAGAAAACAAATGACTGCTCAATGGATATCAGATATCAGAATTTTTTGACAGAGATGTTGGATGATGTGGCTTTGTTGAGTGGAAACAAAGAGGTGCCTAGCACTGAAACACAGCACTAAGCAGGTCTGTCCACACAGACCAAGAGGGGCTGGGCAATGATGAGCCTGCTTCTTCATGGCAATGGATGCTTTTGATAGTACAGCAACAATGAGGATGCAGAACACCTGCTTCCTGGTGGCTCTTGAAGAGCTTAAGACCAGAGCACTCACCCATCCCAAAAGCACCAAGGACTTAATTCTCTACTTATGCTTTGCTGAGAATTTGTACAATATTTTTTGTACAATATATTTTTGAATGATATGAGGCATGAATTATTTAACAGCATTACAAACTTTGTTACATATTCTCAAGACTGTGTAGGTATGTTCTTTGTAATACATTTAATCTCCATTTCATGACATAAATCTTATTAACTCCATAATGGAGTACACTTTGAAATGAGTTTGCTTTGACTTTCTTCCTTCATTGAATATGACATTATCACAGTCTGCATTGGGCCATATAAAATTTTTTTTGTTTATCTATGGATAGCACCCTACATGTATGAATTTTCTAAATCTATCTCTTGCTGTGACTTTGAGAAAGAATTTGTGTTTATAATATTATAAGAGTCATAACTGGATTTGCAAAAGAGTTTGTAGGCATTTGCCAGCATATCATTCAAGTGGGGAAACTTGTTCCCATATTTGGCTTCTGGTTCTTTTGTTTTGTTTTGTTGTGGTCCTGATGGTAAAAATTTATCTTTGAATTACAGACAGTGTGAAGGAAATTTATTACAGAATTTTTATGTTTACATTTCTTTATCCATACAAAGAGTGATCATTCCAAAACTTTAAAGTTTCTCCTATTTAAACATTTACTGAGTTAAATTAAAATTTATTTTTATATCATTCATTTTATTATCTTTAATAGTAACATTGATTTCTTTAGTGTTGGATCCATTTACATAGCTTTCTTATACTCTATATTCATTTTAAAAGGTTTTATTTATTTCTTTTTCATTTTCTCTTTTTCAAGGATGTCCTCTGCGTATATGTGTGATAATTTATACAAATGTCTATTTTCCTTTCTTTTATATCTCAATGGGTACCTTAACTAAGATGCATCTCTTTCACTTTTTCATTAAGTTTTGGAACTCTCCTAAATTTTCCTTTTTTCAAGATGGTTTCAACAATTCAAGAATGCTTAACCTTCCATCTCAATTGATGATTGGCTTTTTCATTTCAGTAAAAAAAAATGCTTTTGGAATTTTGATTGAGATTCTGTTGAAACTGTAAGTAATTTTGGATAGAACTGACATCTTAACAGTGTTTAGCCTTTCAATCCATAAGCATGGAATTTCCTTCCACTTATTTCAATCTCTTTTGATTTCTTTTAGCAAAGTTTTGCAGTTTTCCATGTGTAATTCTTTACATACTCATTAAACTTATTTCCAGACCCATGCACTCACTTGGTCCCATGCAGCTTGGGACTCATTCAGAAACAATATGGCCCAACTCCCTCCTGCCACAGATAATAGAGCCACACAGAGAAGTGAGTTATAACCCCATCCATATCCAGGCACAAAGACCCAAACCCACAAAGGTCCAAGGTAGAACACAAGGCTCTGTGGTGTGCTGTGTACAAAAGGGACCCCAAAGGGAAAAGTATAAGGAGAGAGACCACAGCAGAATGGTTAGCAAGAACTGTGCACACCAAATCCAATTTCTATTGGCTGGACCACCTAAACACGAAAGGGACTTTTCTGGATTGACACATCTTTATGCCTTGACCCCATCTGGGTACATGGGGCAAGATGCACTAATGGGGAAGAAATTGGAAGCAGTAAACCCTCACAGAAAAAATAATGTGATGTGTGTACAGATCTATTGTAAAGCAGAATGGGAACATGAATGGAAACATGTAAGGAAAAGGGATCAATAAATGAGGGAGAGAATTTAAACAAATCAGAGGAGTTGGGGAGAAAATTCTACACAAGAACAAAGAAAACATATCAAGATTCCAGAGATGGAACTGAGGAAAGGAAGCTGTAGCAGTTTGGCATTATTTATGAATTCTAAAAGTAGATATTGGATTATATTTTTAAACTGGACTGTCCCTCTAGGCATATTAGATTATATTGGATTCAGAGGTTTAACTTTTACATGATTAAATAATGATTAATGTTTTGATTGGGCCACATCAGTATAACATTGATTTCCCACCCCCTGGGTGGGTGGGGACTCACAGAGAAAAGGCAAGGCAAAGGACAGAGCTGGGAGTTTTGAGCTGGAGCCAAGGAAGTAAGCACACTGAGGAGCAGAGCAGCTGAGCTGAGAGAGAATTGTGCCATGGAAAGAGAGACAGAGCCAGTTGCCTGATAGTCTACAGCTTGCCTTATGGAGAGAGAATGGAAGCTGAGCCTAGAGCAAAACAGGGCCCAGGAAGAGAGGAACCTAAGAAACCTGAACTCTTGGCAGACATTGGCAGACATCTTGCTCCAACACATGGCAACAGACTTTGGTGAGTGAAGTAACTTATGCTTTATGGCCTGGTAACTGTAAGCTCCTACCCCGAATAAATACCCTTTACAAAAGCCAACAGATTTCAGGTATTTTGCATCAGCACCCCTTTGGTTGACTAATAAGGAAGATTTTTCCTGGAGGCCTAACAATTGCAAAAAAAAAAAGTGTAATCTTAACACTGTACCACATATCCAGGGAAAGAATCAGATGAAGAAGATATGAGAAAATCTGACCAGTTAAACATAGGGTACTCTAAATGTCAAGAATAATTTGGAGCAAGAGTAAAAGAAGAGCCTTAACACAAAGCCAATAAAAAATAAAACCCTAGACATGAGGGAGAAATGGGCCTTCAGAGTTGCCTCATCAGGATAATCAAATGCCCATACCTTAGGAAAAGATTACTAACCTAGAAACAGGAATATATAACTCAGTCAATACAACAAATTAAAACTTCAGAGGAGACAAAAAATTTGGAAAAATTAAACAGAGAACTTTGAACAAATCTAAATGAATTCAAGGAGATGAAGGAAAATACAGATATAGAGCTAAAGGATAATAAGAAAGCAATGTGTGAGCATAAAGAATTTGAAAGCTTAAAAATAAACATAGAAAATATTGGGAAAATTTTACAAAAAGAAAATATTGGGATGAAAGGCACAATAATGGGGAGTAAAAATACACTAACAGCATCAAACAGACAATTTGAACAGGAGCAAGAAAGACTCGGTGAACTAGAAGACAGGACAAATGACATCATAGAGTCAGAAGAACATATAAAGAAAAAAGGGAAAAAACTAATTAGTGCTTCAGGGATTTAGGAGACAGCATAAAGCACAAAAGCATACAAGTCATGGGTGTCCCAGAAAGAGAAGATAGGGGGAAAAGTGTATAAAGAATATTTGAGGAAAAATGATGAAAAATTCCCCTCCTGTGAAAGATATAAATATACAAATCCAAGAAGTATAACATACACCAAACAGAATAAATCCCAATAGACCTATCCAAAAACACATGGAAAAGAATACCAAGTGCAAAGGATAGAGAATTTTGAAAGCAGCAAGAGAAAACTGATTCATCACCAACAAGGGATCCTGAATAAGACTGAGTACCAGTTTCCCATCAGAAGCCATGCAGACAAGAAAGCAATGGTATGATATATTTAAGGCATGGAAAGAGGAAAACTGCCAGCCAAGGATTTTTATCCAGCAAAACTGCCATTCAAAACTGAGGGAGAGCATAAAATATTCACAGATAAACAGATAGTGAGAGAATTTATAAAAAGACAAGCCCCATAAGAAATACTAAAGGGAGTTTTTCAGGATGAAAGGAAAAGACAGGAGAGTAAGGCTTAGAAGACAGTGTAGAAATGAAGTTATCAGTAAGGGTAACTAAAAGGGTAAAAAGAGAGATAAAAATAAGATATACCATATAAAATCCAAAGGATAAAATGTTTAAAGTAAATACAGACATTACAATAAAAACATTAAATGTTAATGGATTAAGCTCCCCAATGAAAAGACACAGATTGGCAAATTTAAGGTACTGAAAAGGAAAAACTGCCAGGCAAAAATTCTATATCTGGCAAAACCGTCCTTTGAAAATGAGGGAGAGTATAAAAATATTTACAGATAAAAAGAAATTAGGAGAATTACTCACAAAACACATGCCCAACATGATGGAGTTTCACAGGTTGAAAAGAAAAGACAGGAGAGAGTGGCTTTGAGTAGTATAAACAAGAGAAGATCTCCATTAAGGGCAATGTTATAATTTGCTAAAATATGCCAATGCAAAAATACCAGAAATAGGTTGTCTTTTATAGTGGGAATTTATTAGGGTAAATTCAGTTCTGAGGCTATAAGAATGTACAAATCTAGGCATCAGAGATACTGTCTTACCAAAGGTTGACTGCTGAGAGACCCTGGACTCTTGCCACGTGTCAAGGCAAAATGGCAGCCAGTCTTTTGCAAGGTCACTGCTTTTCCCTAAAGGCTCACTTTCTTCCCAAACTCAGCTGTAGGCAATCAGGCATATGGCTCATCTCTCCCTAGGCTATGTCTCTTCAGCTTCAAGATTCTCCATTCCAGGCTCCAGCCTCTCTCTCAGCCTCTCAGGATTTCTGTCTTTCTGCAGCTGTAGGCAATCATGGAGTCCTCTCTCACATGGCAGGGTAAATGGCAGCTCTCTTTCTCTGTGTTCCATTTATATAAGAGTCTAATCAAAGGATTAAAACCCACCCCAGGTCCTACAATCTAATCAAAGGCCCTACACTGAAGTGATCTAATGTAAAGGTCCCTTAACTGAATCTAATCAAAAAGTCCTAAAGACAATAGGCTTAGACATACAGGAATGGGTTAGCTTAAGAACATAATTTTCTGAGGTCCACAAATACATGTTATTTTCATATGCAAACTATCATAACATCACAATATTTCAAAAAACTTTCAATCATTTCAATAGCAATGTTAAGTACAAAATCTCATAAAAATCAGTTATATCCATGCAGTCTGGTTTGGGGCAAAACTCCCCTCTGTCTGTAGACTGGTAAAACTTACATACAAGTTATCTGCATCTAACATACAAAGGAGAGACAGTCACAGGATACATGTTTCAATTGCCATAGGGAGTACTTGGAAAGCAAATAGAGATCATGGTTCCCAAACAGTTCTGAAAACCTACAGGGCATATTCCATGAGATTTCACAGTCTGAGAGTCTTTTATAGAATGATGGTTTCTTCTTATTGGGGCCTCATGGAATCACAACCACTCCAATGCCTTACCCAGTGACCATCTTCTCAGTTCCATGCTCAACTCATCAAGAATGTGGCAGCCAAGCTCTAGGACTCATGCACCAAGAACACAGAGGTGATAGTCAAGATGTCTCCAATCTCTGGGGCATATGTTCAACCCCCTCAGAACAGTGGGGTGGACACCTAAACACTCCCCAACCCCAAGGAATGTGATCTATCCTCTCTGAATCCCGGGGTGGCAGAACACTCTCTGAACAATGAGGCAGAAGGCTAACTTTCTTCAAGTCCTGGTGCAAACTCACCCTTTCCATACACATAGGTGGAGTCCCTCTCTGGGCCCAAGAAGAAGTCCAGACCTCAGCTCCCACTGTTTTGCCCTTGAAGAAGTTTTTCCTTCAATTTCCTCCTTTTCTGCCTCTTTTATTCCAGGCTAACAGAGGTTATACTCATACAGATCTTGCAAAAAGCCTGTGGGTTTTGCATGCAGTTCAAACAGGGTCAAAACATCAAACAATAGTACTTTCAACAAATCCTTTCTGGATAACTGCATTTCCAGTCATGACTTGTAAAGAAATGGCTGCCTAGTTCTATGTTCAGTTAATTCCTCACATGGGGCATTATTCTCTAGGGACTCAATTCCCAGAAGCTCAGAATTTTACAAACCATCAATTTCTTGTTTCTTTGTTCCCAGGAGATTAGTTCTCTGCTTATCTCTTTCTTATCACATTTTGCTATAAACTGCAAGGAGAAGCCAGGGAGAATTTCTCACATTTAGCTTGTCAATCTCATCAGCAAAATGCCCAAGCTCATAATTTTCAAATTCTGCCTTCCATCTTATATCAGAAGTCAATTTTGCCAAATTTTCTGCAACTTTAAAACAAGGACCCTCTGTTTTCTCAGTTTCCAATAATACATTCATCTATAACTGGTAGAAAACTGGAAATCCACAAATATATGGAATTTAAATAATTCACTCTTACTCATTACCCTAATACCACAGTCAGATAAAAATACAAGAAAAGTAAACTATAGACTAATTTCTCTTTTGACTATACATACAAAAACCTCACCAAAATACTGCAAATTGAATCCAATAGCACATTAAGAGAATTATGCACCACAATAAAGTGAGTTTTATCCCTGGTTTGCAAATGTGTTTAAACAGAAGAAAGTCAATGTGATAAACCACATTAATAAATGAAAGGAAAAACCACATGATAATCTCAATTGATGCAGAAAACACATTTGACAAAATCCTGCATCCTTTCTTGATGAAAATACTTAGAAAAATAAGAATAGAAGGAAAGTTAGTCAATACGATAAATGACATATATGAAAACTCACAGCATACAACATAGTGAAGTGTGAAAGTCAGAAAGCTTTCCCTCTAAAATTTGGAACAAGACAAAGTTGTCCATTTTCACCACTGTTATTCAACACTGTACTAGAAAAATTCTAGCCAGAGAGATTTGGCAAGGAAAAGAAATAAAATGCATCAAAATTGGAAAAGAAAAGGTGAAATTTTCACTATTTGCAGATATGACCCTTTACATAGATAGTCATGAAAAATCTACAATTTACTTGAGCTAATATGTGAATTCAGCAAAGTGGTGGTGAACAGTTAATAGTACAATTATAAAAGTCTTCTTTTATGAAAATGACAAATGTACCACACTAATTCAAGGTTTTAATAATCGGGTGGTATATAGGGAAAATACACCCCAATGTGAACTATGGACTACAGTTAATGCTACAATTTAAATATTCTTCCATCAGTTCAAGCAAAGGTATCACACTAATGCAAAGTGTTAACAAAAGGGATTATATGGGAACGATGTATTTTTTACATGAGTTTTTGGTAAACTACAACTTCTCCATTAAAAATTTTTTAAAAACATACTGCAATACTACTCTACACACACTATAATGGCTAAAATAAAACACAGATATGCAAAAGTAGTTTAGGATTTGGAGAAATGAGAACACTTATTCACTTCTGCTGGGAATGTAAAATGATGTGGACATGAGGAAAAACAGTCTGGTCATTCCTTCAATGATTAAGTAGAATAACCATAGGATCCAGAAATTCCAATCCTAGGTAGAGACACCAAAGAAATGAAAATATAGGCTCCCAAGAAGCTCAACCACAAGTGTTTATAGCAGTATTAGTGGTAATAGTCAAAAGTTGGAAACAAACCAAATGTCCATCAACAGATGACTGTATTAAAAACTGTGGTATAAAAAGAATTCAAAGCATAGACTTGAAAAGATATATGCACTCTAATGTTCACTGCAATATTGTTCATAATTGGTAAAAGAGGGAAGCAACTCAAGTGCCCATCAACTGATAAATGGATAAACAAAACTATGGTATATACATACAATGAAATATTGTTTAGCATTAAAAAGAAATGGAGTTCTGATTCACGCAACAACATGGATGAACCTTGAAGACATTATGTTCAGTGAAATAAGACATACACAAAGGGACAAATATTGTTTGATGTTAGACTCTAGAATATAGGACACTGGGGGCTGGGGTGGGGTAAGAAATGGGGAGTTAATGCTTACATTTTACAGAATTTCTTTTGAGTTTGATTGTAAAATTTTGGTAATGAATGGTGGTGAATGTAGCACAACATTGTGAATATAATTAACAGCACTGCACGATATATGTGAATATGACTGAAAGAGGAAATTTTAGGTCATATACATGTTGAGACTAAAAATTAAAAGAAAAACCATGGGACTTTACAACACAATGAACCTTATTTTAAACAATCAACCATAGTTAATAGTAAAATTATTAGTGTTCTTTCATTAAATTATAACAAATATAACACACTAACAGTAGATGTTAATAACAGGGTATGGAATGGATGTGGCTCAAGTAACTGAGCACCTGCTTCCCACATGGGAGGTCCCAGACTCAGTTTCTGGTGCCTCCTTAAAAAAACAAAACAAAAAAACAACAAGCAAACAAATAAAAATAACTAACTCGAGCCAATGTGGCTCAATGGTTGAGTACCAGCTTCTCACATATGACGTCCCTCACTCATTCCTTTGCCCCAGTACCTTAAAAAAAAAAATGGTGCCTTGTGAGAATTCTGTTTTATGTATTTTTTGCATGATATTTATGTAAAACTATAATTTCCCTAAGAAAAATATTAATAAAATGTATAGTATAGATACACAATGGAATATTATTCAGCCCATAAGAATGAATGAAGTACTGATATATGCTTCAACTTGGATAAACCATCAAAACTTTTTGCATGAACATAAAGGAAGACACATTTTATGATTCAATTAATATGATTGTGCAGGACAGAAAACTTTATAGAGAAAGCAAGTAGAATAGTGGTTCCTTAGGATTGCAGGGAAATGGGCAGAGAAAGTGATAGCTAAAGGGTATAGTGTTTCTTTCTCAAAATGATAAAAATTTTCTCAGACTACAGTGATTGTTGTATATATGTCTGAATATAAGAAATAAAAATTCTATATTTTAAAAGGTTGAACTGTATGACATTAAAATCATATCTTAATAAATCTGTTTAAAAATATATGTTAGTATATGTTTGGTGATTATTTCTTAGATTAAACATCAAAAGCGTGCCCAGAATAAACTCAAAATTTTGTATGGATCAAAGCACATTTTCTATTCTTAGAAAGACAATACTAAAACAATAAGAGAAATCCAAGATTGCTAAAAATATTGGAACATTTTGCATCCAATAAAATTTGTGTACACAAAATAAAGCTTTAAAAAATAGTCAAATAAAACCAGAATCATTTAAAAAAGAAAACAGGCAAGATGTTTGAATAAACACAAAAGGGTAGAGAAAATAAAGATATGAAAGGATGATCAACATCATCAGTCTTCAGTCCATGTAAACTAAGAGTACAGTAAGATAACACCAAAATCATTTTAAAATGTTGAAATTTAAAAAAAAAATCAAATGCACAATATCAAATAATGGAGATAATACAGAGAAAATGGAAATGTCATACATATTGAAGGCAATATACTGCAAGATATTATTATAGCTGTTTAAAAAACCTGTGTTTACTTGAAAAGCAAAAGTACACTTACCATAAAACCCCATGATTCAACTCCTAGGAATTTACATTAGGGATATTAAAATCCATGTTCATGGGAAAACTGGTATGCAAATGTTTTTGGCATCTTTAATCATAATCAACAAACACTCCAAATAACCAGGTATACTTCAACTAGTAAATGGATAAAGAAACTGTGATACAGCATGATAGTGGAATTACACCAGACAATATAAAGGAAGAAAATAGACACTTACACAACACATATGAATTTTAAATGAATTATAGTAACTGAAAAAGCCAGATTCCAAACACTACATACTCTATGATACCTTTTTTACTTTTTAAAAAGTTCTGGCAAGGGAAAAACAACTGGGTTAGAAAACATTTAAGTGCATGCTAGTATTTGTGAAGGTAGGAAATATTGACTGCAATGGAGTATAAGAAAACTATTTGGGTGACAAATACCTTGAATATGGTGGTTGTTACATGACAGTACACTTTATCAAATAAATGTAACAGTACACCAAAGGTTGAATTTGGCATATAAATCATACTCTATAGAAAGAACCATAGAATGATGTCACCAGATGTGTTTTGTCTCCTGACATGGGTTTTGAACAACAAGCAAAAACTGACACACCCTTCTTTCTCAGAGCTCCAGAGAACAGCTAAAGTTTTGCAGTACCAGTGAGAGTGCCTGTGGCAGTTTGATATTATTTATGAATCCCCCAAAAAGAGAAAAAATATGTTTGCAAACTGGTCTGTTCCTCTAGGTGTCATATAGATTCTTGGTCCTTTGCATCAGCATCCCTTTGACTGACTTATACAGAATTTGGTACCCAGTAGTGGGGTCATGTTTTTGCAATTACCAAAAATGCTAGAATGGTTTTATAAATGGGTAAGGGATATTTTTTGGAGGAATTGTGAGATGCTTGGTAGAAAATGCCTAAATTACTTTGAAGAGACTGTTGATAGGAATATGGACACTGAAGAGACTTTTGATGAGGACTTAAAAGTAAATGATGAAACTATTATTGGAAAGTGGAGGAAAAGTGATCTATGTTTTAAAGTTGCAGAGAATGTAGCTAGATTGCCTCCTGTTAAAAGGAAGGCAGAATTTGAAAATTATGAGCTTGAACATTTAGCCAAGGAGATTTCCAAACTAAATATGGAAAATGCAGCCTGACACCTCCTTGAAGCTTATACTAAAATGCTAGATGTAAGAGATAAGCTGAGGACTGAATTGTTGGGCACAAAGAAACCGGAAGCTAATTCTAGAAATTCTAAGCCTCTCAAAATCAAGTTCCCCAGATGATAGTGCCCCATTTGAGGTATTAACTAAACTTGGAACTGTTAAATCAGGATTAAAAATGCAATTATCCAGGAAAGAATTGTGGAAAGTCTTACTGTCTGTTGGCTTCAACCCTTGCTACCTGTCTGCTAAACCAGTAAGTTTTTGCAAGATCTGTATGAACATAACCACTGTTGACCTGGACTAAAAGGGACATGGAGGGAAGAGACAGAAGGCAAATAGCTTTAAGAGGAAAATCATGGAAGCTGAGATCTGAAATTAAGACATCTCCTTTGGTGGAGAGAGGAACCCCTCCCATGTGTACAGAGAGGGTGAGTTTGCCCTAGCTTTAAAGAGGGTAAATATTCCAGCTTGCTTTTTAGGGAGAATTTTGCTGCCAGGCTAGAGAGGATGGAGTATATTCTCCAAGGTTTGGGGAGAGTCAGGTTGCCACCCCAGTGCTCTGAGAAGGGTGGGCCTGTTCCCCATAGGTTGGAAAGTGTGAGGTTGACACCCCATTGCTCTGAGAGTAGTGGGCATATTTCCAATCAAATAGGGAAGGCCAAGTCACCACCTCACTCTTCTGAGAAGGTTGTACCTGTATGCCAAAGATTAGGGAAATGTTGCCACCACCACACTATACTGAGAGGGTCAAGACTGTACCCCAGAGATTGGGGAAAGAGTGGCCATCACCCCAATGTTCTTGGAGGGCGAGGTTTAGAGCTCAGTTGCCACCTAGATGCTTGATGTGGGTGGAACCAAGAAAATGGTGATTGGGCAAGCCTGTGGAAAGGGTGGAACCCCATGAAGGCCTGAGAATAAACCATCATCTTAGGAATGACTGCCAGTCTTTGTGATTTCATGAAGTATGCCCTGCAGGTTTTCATAACAGTTGGGGATCTGTGACACATATTTCACTCCCAAATTCTCCTTGTGTTGATACAAATGTCTATTCTATGTCTGTCCCTTGGTATTTTGGAAATAGATACATTGCTTTTTAAGTTTCACAGGTCTACATCCAGAGGGGGCTTTGCCCCAAGGCAAACTTTACTTTTATAAACTAATTGTGATGTGATTTTGTACTTATCATGGTTACTGAAATAAGGTTTTGTGGAATATTGTAATGTCTTTTGGGATTCAGACAGTGGAGTGTGGCAGTTTGATATTTATGAATCCCCCAAAAAGGGAAAAATTATGTTTGTAAATTTTTCTATTCTTCTGGGTGTGAAACCCTTTGATTGTATTAAATTCAAAGGTTTTAAGTTTACTTGATAAAAGATTAAGGTTTTGATTCAAAGACATCAGTAGGGTGTGACTCAGGGTTGAGTCCCTGCCCCATTGGTGGGCTGATATAAATGGACACTCACTCAAGAAGACACATGGGAAGAGAGGGAGCTCATAGATGCCAGAAAGAAAGAACTTTGTCACTATTGATCCTGGAGCCTTGGGGAGAGATGAGCCATTTCCTGATAGTTTGTAGCTGAGCAACTGATTAAGCCTAGAAAGAAATGAGCAGTATGCCAGACTGATACGAGAAGCCCTGAGAAATGAGCTTATGCCAGCCTGCAGCTGATATCAGAAGTTTAGACCATGGAACCTTTGAAGGAAGAAGGAAGGAGAGATCAGGCAGAGATTACCTGCAATCTTGCTTCAATATGTGGTAGTTGACTGTATTAATTAGCCAAAGGGATGCTGATGCAAAGTTCCAGAAATGTGTTGGCTTTTCTAAAGGGTATTTACTTGGGGTAGAAGCTCACAGTTACAAGGCTTTAAAGAGTTCAACATAAGTTTAGTTCCTCACTGAAGTCTGTTTTCACATATTGGAGCAAGCTGGCAGGCAACATCTGTGAGGATTCAGTCTTCCTCTTTCCTCTTAAGTCTCCATGGGCCCAGCTTCTTCCAATCTCAGCTGTAGATTGGAGGGTTCATTTCTTTCTGGGCTCAGCTACTCTGTTCTCTTCTCAAGGTCAGCTGTAAAATATCAGGCAAATGGTTCATATATTTTCCTGGGGCTGCAGGATCAAAGCTGACAAGTTTTCTCCTTTGCCACGTCTGTAGAGCACACTCTACTCCTCTGTGTCTTCTCCTGAGTGTTTTCTTCCGTGTGAGTACCTGTTTATATTGCCAACCAAGGGGGTGAGGACTAAACCCTGACCACACCTCAATGACATGGTCAAATCAAAGCCCTAATCTTAACATAATCAAGTCATGTAAAGCCTTTGAATTTAATATAATCAAAAGATACCATGCCCAGAAGAGCAGCCCAGTTTACAAACATAATCTATATATCTTTCTGGAATTCATAAATAATATCAAAATGCCACAAAGACTTTGGTGAGAGAGTGCCTCTTACGGTACTTCTTTAGGGCCTTATAACTATAAGTTTTTACCCCAAATAAATACCTGCTATAAAAGACAACAGATTTCTGATACTTTGCATCTGCACCCCTTTGCTGACTAGTACATTGCCAAATAGAAAAAGGCAACCTAATGGTAGTAAAATCTTATGGTGCATTTTCAGACCCTTCCACATTCCTCACCAGCTCATCAAGGAGCTCTCCCAAAGCAGGGTCCATATCCTAGTACTGGAGAGAGCAGTATAACCCTGGTGCACATGCTGGGTGCAGTATATTTCTGACAATCTTTCTGGTAGTGACCCGAAGCTCTGAATCAGGACTCTTTTTAGGTTTAACACCCCAGAGCATTATGGAAGAGCAATCAGGTCACAGCTACATCCTAAAGAGATTCAGGATTTAAGATAATCAGAGATAATCACACAATTCTCCTAAATAACTTCAAAGAATTTAAAGAACATATGGCTAAAGAAATAAAGGATATTAAGAAGACACTGGGAGACCATAAAGAACAATTTGAAATCCTGCAAAGAAAAGTAATATAATTTATGGATATGAAAGACACAATGGATGAGATTAAAAACATTTTAGAGGCACATAAGAGCAGATTTGAATTGCTTGAAGACAGAATTAGTGACTTCAAAGACAGAACATCTGAACTGGAAAAGACAGGAGAATAGAAAGAGAAGAGAATGGAAAAAGTGGAACAGAGTCTCAGGGACTTGAATGACAACACAAAATAGAAAAACATTCACATTATTGTTGCCCCAGAAGGAGAAGAGAATGGAAAAGTGGCAGGAAGAATACTGGAGGAAATAATGACCAAAAGCTTCTGAATCATTATGAAGGATACAAATATCAATATTCAAGAAGGACAATGCATCCCAAACAGAATAAATCCAAATAGACCTACACTGAGGCAATACTATTCAGAATGACAAATATCAGAGATAAAGAGAGGTTTCTGAATGCAACAAGAGAAAATCAAAACATCACATACAAGGGAAACATGATACAATTAAGTATCATTTTCTTATCAGAAACCATGGAGGGAAGAAGAAAGTAGTATGATGTATTTAAGGTATTGAAAGAGAAAAACTGCCAGCCATGAATTCTGTATCCAGCAAAGCTGTCCTTCAAAACTAAGGGTGAGTTCAAAGTCTTCACAGACAAAAACTGATAGAATATGTTACCAAAAGACCAGATTTGCAAGAGATACTAAAAGGAGTGCTGCAGCCTGAAAAGAAAAAAAAACAATGGCAAGAGATTTGGAGAAGAGTTTAGAAATGAAGATTATTAGGAAGGGAAAACTAAAGGATAAGAAGATAGACTATAGAACAATATGAAAGAGAGCCAAAGGACAAATGTATAAAGCAATTTGAAATTTTCAAGTAGCCCTTCGCTCTATCCAATGAACCCTGAAATATGGAAAGAAGACTTTCTTGGGCAAGAACACCCCAGGAGCAGCAGAAGCTGGTATAAAGGATTAAAAAGGGTGAATCATCAACAGAAGTAACAGATTTCTCATCAAAGTCAGCTCCTGATTATGATTTTGAAAACGATGAGATTGTTGCTGTTTGTGCAGCTGCTGCTGAGAAACAGAAGACAGCTTCAACAAATAAAACAATGGTTATTGTGTCCACTTCTGGGACTGTACAGACTGTAACTGAGAAGGAAGATTGTGCTCCAACACCAGATGGCTCTGTTTTTTATCAAAGCCCAATGAAGGAAAATTCATGAATTATTTGAATCAGTCTTTTTTAATTATCATTTAAAATTTTAGACATAGTGACATTTATTCAAGAGAAACAGGGCAAAACTCTTGTTTGTAAGATAAGATTTTCATATGAAGCATGTAAATCTAAATGGTAACATTATTGTATGGTGTTTGGACTATGATAAGTTATGGCTTACATTTAAGTTTAGAATTTTAAGCAAAATGTTTTTGATGTATAAATTTACTTTAATTCACATATATGGATAGATACATTTTAAAGACACAACTTGAAATACAAATTCTTGCATAGTTAATAACTTAGTCAGTATTATTAAAATGTTGACTCATTGACTTGTTTTTTCATGAAGAAATTAAGTGATTGCTTTCTCTCCTAGAAATATACTACTCTTATTATTCACTCTGTTTTCCTTGTTCCTGTACAGTAAGTTTTTTCACAAGGCTTAAAGGATTTTAATATTTATTTTGATTCAAAGTTTTGGTTTTGTTAAATGTGGAATTTTTAGAAGTTCAGCCAAACATGCATGCAAATGTGAACATTCTGAAGTTTCTCTTAATTCTGATTTGTGCTTAAGATTTTGGCTTTAAGGAAATTATAAAAATGGCAGTTGCCTCCATTTGTTAGATGTGTGAAGTACTGATAAATGTCACAATGATGGTTTAATTTTTCAGATTATTACTGTAGGTAGGTTAGTCCTTACCATAAGTGAGTCATTTTTCAAATGTGCATTTTTGAGTGGCTTTTTACAGGTACAACATAATAAATTGTACTGCTACATTAAGTAAATTGGGGATGGTTTGTGAGATGGAGGGGGTACATGGGAATGCTTCATACTTTTGTTGTAACTTTTCTATAATCTATAACCTCTTTAGAAATAAAGTTTATTATATTTAAAAAAAGGAACCAAAGAAAAATACTGGGGAAGGAAGACCACAATAACAGAAATAAAAAATTCTTTGAGGGGTTAAACAGCAGATCATAGCTTACAGAAGAAATAATTTGTGAATTTGAAGATAAAACAATTGAAATTATTCAGTCTGAGGAGAAGAAGGAAAAATGAAGAAACATGAAGAGACTCCACTATTCTTGTGGGATACCATCAAGCATAAACATATATATATTATGGGAATTCCAGAAGGAAAAGACAGAAAGAAAGGGGGAAAAATATTATACAAAGAAAAAGTGGATGAAAAATCCCAAATTTAACCAAAGACCTGAATATACACATTCAAAAAGTACAATGAACTCCAAACAACATAGTCCCAAAGTGATCCACACACAGACATGTTATAATCAAAGTGTCCAATGCCATAGAGAGAGAAACTGGAAAGAGGCAAGAAAGAAGAAATGTGCCATGTACAAGGGAAACTCAATAAGACTAAATACAGTTTTCTGTTCAGAAACCATGGAAGCAAGAAAGCAGTGAATGACATTAAAGTTTTGGGGGAAAATGCCAACTTAAGAATTCTATACCCAGCAAAACTAACTATCACAAGTGAGGGAGAGATTAAGACAAAAGCTGAGGGAGTTTGGGACCACTAGACTGGTAATACAAGGAAGGATAAAGGGAATTTTTCAATTAAAATGAAAATGACACTAGTCAGTAGGTAAAATGTAAATGAAGTATAAATGTCAGTATCCTTGCATTTTTGCATTCTAATATCACATTTTACTTTTAGCAGTATCTACAAAGCAAATGCATAAAAAGTAACTATAAATCTATGATTTTGCACCTATCAAGTATAAAGATGTAATTTGTGACAAGAACTACATAAAGAATGGGGACAAATGTTAATAGGAACATAAATTGTGAGTGCTATTGAAGTTGTTAGCAGCAAGTCAATAAGCTTGTTGTAGATTTAAGATGTTAAACAATGTAAGCCCCATAATAACCGAAAATGGCAGAAGGATATGAATACAGGAATTTAGTAATGATTCAAAATGGTGTACTATGACAGATCACGTAAGTAAAAAAGTATGCAGAAATGGAAGAACTGGGGGAACAAATGATGAAAGGCTTACAAAAACCAAATAAAAAAGTAAACCATGTATTGCTAGTAGTATTTTTAATATAACTGACTTAAACTCTTTAGTCAAAAGGCAGAGTTTGGCAGATGGAAAATGAAGCATGATATATATATATATATATATATATATATGCACACACACAAATTGTTTAAAAGTGCATATATAAGCATGTGTGTACTCTTTACAAGAAACCGTACTTATATTCAAAGACACAAGAAGGTTGAAACTGAAAGGATAGAAAAAAATATACCATGCAAATAATAAGCAAAATTAAATAGTGATACTTAAATTTTCAGACAAAATAGAATTAAAGTGAAATATTGCTAAAAAGAACAAAGAACACTATATGTTGAAAAAGCTTGTCACTTAATCAAGAAGATATAATGATTATTAAAATATATGCACATAATACCTGAGTCCTAAAACATATGGAGCAAACATTAACAAACTTAAAGGGAAAATAGATGGTTCTATATTAATAATAAGATACTGGAATAAAGCACTTCCAATAATGGCTAGGGTATCATGACAAAATATCAATGAGGGGATGGAGGATGTGCTTCTCCTGAAGTGAGTGCCCTCCTGCTCTGAGTGGCTGTGAGTCTGCAAGGTATAGCCTCAGCTCCTCCTCATCCTTGGCCTGGCTGCCAGTTTGTGACCCTACTGTTGATGGTGGCTGCAGTGACTCTGAAGGAGGCTGCTGCAAGCTCAGGAGATGGATGTGGACAGGAGGGATGTCAGCTCCTGGTGCCAGGTGTAACAGCCCAGTGACCCAAGACTGCAGCTACTAGCCCAACCCCAACCATGAACCCCAACCTGGACCTGGTGGTGGTGGGCTTGGACCACATGGTGGTGTTGCTGCAGTTCCAACATTCTCTTGTTTTTGGCAGACTCTATAGCATGACTTCCCTGTATGGCTGGGTGGAGGTGCTTGGTTTTACACTCATCCCAGGTCAGCCTGCCTGTGAAGTCTTCTCTGCCTATATCTACTGTCTCCTGAGTATCAACACTGTCCATTACTTGATGACTGAGAAAATAAAAAAGGAGGTGAAGAGGGAAGCCTGAACTTTGCTCAAAGCTCATCTTAACCAGGGTGACCAATGTCAATTGATGAGGTATTTTTCTCTTCTTTGTCCCATTTTCATGATAAAGCATGGGAAAATCTCAACCACAAATGTCATACTCAGATATCCAAGTTTATCTCCCATTTTCTTAAAAGAGAATCTGACCTCCAAAAATCCTACTAAATATTTAAACTTGAAGTATATCAGCATTAATAGAACTAAAAGGAAAAATAGCCATCATTTAACTGAGTGTCATTTCAGCAGTGTAAGAGTTAGTGTTTATTGTGAAGAGGAAGATGGCTATCCTGTCATTCTAGTTTGTGGGGTTCAGGTTGTTGGAAAGTCAATGTTTAATAGATACCTGGTTAACCAGTAGTTAAAAATTATTTCCTGCATTAACTATAATAGAATATGACCAAGGGCAAACAGAATTTACTCCTCCTTGTTGCATTTCTCTAATTCTGGGGCCACATTTCACCCACCAAAACACCACAGAAAATGGTGTATTATGAGAAAACTATTTTAAAGAAAATTTTGAAAATCATATTACTATAATAAAATATGTGTTCAGCTCTTAGAAGAGAATTTACTCTGATTTATGACACAATGCGATGGGTGACAGGCAATGGATTCTGCTTCTCATTGTTGTTATTGGATTGCTGTCTCCCTTGTCATTCAGTCCATTTTTGCCCAGAGTGGATACATGCCAAAACTCATCCCTGTCTATGTGGACAACAATGGCTTGCACACAAAAAGTAAGTGCAAAGTCAGAAATAGAGGTTTTAAGCTTCTAGAAACAGAAAACTTGGAATTTGCTGATGAAGAAAAAGAGAGTCCAATTATTTATTGGACATAAACTGATACCATTGAATCAGAGATTGCATTTAGAAAAACTCCATGAAACAGAATTACATAACAAAGAAGTTTATGAACTGGCAGTGTTGGGTTACCTTGTCCAGCTGTGGTCCCCAAATCCAAAATCAGTTTATCCTTTACAGGATCTGACACCATATCATGTCCCTTTCAATGCAGTCATGCTCCAGATCAGCCACTCAGATGTCACTCCCACCCATATCACATACACTGTGAACACCAGCTGGGTTGGTCTTTGCAAGATTTGGCAACATCAGAGGATATGTGCAGGGACTTATCTTGTTTGTCCAGACTCCAATCTGTGATTGTTTGGGAATTTGTAGAGTGACTGAAATGAAGAAGAAGCTTTACCACATACTCAACCCTGTGCCTCGAGAAATTTTGAGAGATGTGCACTGCTTTCTGCTCAGGGCCATTTCCATTCCACACTGTGTCTTCAAGAACCAGCAAGACATTTAAGGGACAATGCATTATATCACAACAGATTATAATTATTCACTTGCTGTAGGCAGAAAGAAAACTGGAGCAAGAGAACCTGAGAAAATATATGAAGAGAAAAGTCAGCTGAAACCTAAACTCTATGGAGAAATGAACTGATGATGAAGTTTTTAATAAGTGAAAAAAATACCCATATGGAAATAGAGGAACTGAACAGTACTATGAAACAACTAAAGCTAACAGACATGAATATCATAACTCATTCAACAACAAAACACATGTTCCTCATAAATGCACATGGACCATTCCCAAAAACAGACCACATGTTAGGGCACAAAAAGGGAATCCATAAATTTGAAAAGATTGAAACCATATGAATTATCTTATACAAACATAATAGAATGAAACAGGAGATCAATAATAGAAAGTGACTGGAAAATGCCAAAAACATGTGGAACATGAACAAGTCACTATTAAAAAAGAATGAATTAAAGAAGAAATCACAAGGGAAATTAGGAAATATCTTAAGATGAAAGAAAATCCAAACAAAACATAGCAAGTGCTCAAAGGCAAGTATATAGCTCTAAATGCTTACATTTAAAAAGAAGGACTATACCAGTATATTTTTCTCTAGTGTGCCTTCCCTGAATATGCCCTATAGGCAGAAGCAGGTTATGCACAGCTAAAGCAATGTAAGAAACAATCAAATAGTCCTGACCCAAAAGATTACCCACTTAAACACATACAAGAGAGCACCCAGGATGGGGAAAATCTATTCCAAAGGGAATAGAGGGGGAATATTATAAATGGGGGAATTTCTAAAGCCATGAGCACACGTCCAGGAAAAGATTCAGGCTCAGTAAGACAGAGAGGAGCCTGTGCTTTCACTTCATGCTGATTTATTATGAAGGAGGACCGAACAGATGAAGAACACAAGCCAACACAAAGCCAATTTGCAAAGACTGTAAAAGATGTTATTTGTTTTGGTTTGCTTGCTTTATTAGCACCTGGAACTCAAGGAAATCTCTATCAATCATTAGTTGGATACAAAAGTAAGAAACAGACAGCTCAGAGACTAAATCCAGGAGTTATCTCATTAAAATGTTAAAATGCATAATGTGCAATAAAATATTACAAGACAAAGAAACAGTAAAGTATAGCTTATCTCAAGGAACAAGATAAAATTTCAAAAGCCATCAATGAATATCGGACTTTGGACATACATCCAAAACTAAAAAAAATAAAATAAAAAGATGTTCTACAAACTCAAAGAGATAATGGAAAACACAAAGAAATAAATAAAGGATATCAGGAAAATGATGACTGAATTGCATGTGCATCATAATAAAGAGAAAGAAATTTTAATAAGAAAATAAATGCAAATAGTAGAGTTGAATACCACAATAACTGAAATGAAAAAGTCCTTAGATAATTTCATAAACAGATTAGAGCTGAGAGAAGAATCATTGAACTTGAAAGATAAGAAAATTGAAATGATTCAGACTGAAGAGCAGAAACCAAAAACAATGACAAATTTAACAGAACATAGCAGACATATGGGACAATGCCAAGGTGCCAATATATGGATTATGGGAATCCCAGGAGAAGAAAGAAAGGAGCAGAAGGAATATTCAAGAAATAATGGCAGAACACATCCCAATTTTAACAAAAAAAGTCAATATACACATTCCAGAAGTCCAATAAACCATAAATAGGATAAACTCGAAAAGAACCATAGTCAAACACATGATGGTCAAATTGTTGTGTGTCAAGGACAAGGACAGATTTCTGAAAGCTGCAAAAACAATACACTATATACAAGGGATTCCCAATAAGATTAAGTGCCAATTTCTCATCAGAAACCTTAAAAGCTAAGAAGGCACTGGATTGAAATATGTAAAGTGCTGAAAGAAAATAACTGCCAACTAAAAATTTTATATCTTGTGAGACAGTCTTTCAAATATTTAGAAGAGATTAAGATATTCCCAGATAAACAAAAGCTGAGAAGTATGTCACTACTAGATTTGACCTACACTGAAAGCTAAAGGGTATTCTTGAAAATAAAAGGAAAGGACACTAGCTAAATGGATCAAAGAAATAAAGAAATAAAGATTGCTGATAAGGAAGCTGTATTGGTAATTATATACAACAGTAATATTCTGTTTTAGGTAACTCCACTTTTGACTTCCTAGAGTTTCTAAAGTGCAAATGCATAAAAAGGAATGCTAAATATAGGGAATTGGATGGACAATAAATGTATAATTTTTAACAAGAATGGCAAAAGGTGGTTGACACAGTGTTTAGGAATAGTGTATACACCCTGGAATTTAAATTGGAAAAAATCAAAGATGACTGATACAGGTTTGGGATTATAAATTTAAGCCCCATGGTAACCTCAAATAAAATATCTGAAAAATATATATAAAAGGAAATGAGAAGGGAGTCAACATTGTACACTACACACAAAATCAAAGATATATGAAATCACACATTAGCAGAATAATTGAGAATAAGAAAGGCATGACTTTCAAGGCCGGGGGGCCACATCATTGTTTGCCTTGGGAGCCAGAAAAGGGCTAAAGATATACAACCCTCCCAATCTCTAACTCTACAAAAGGGGGCAGATTGCTAGGGACTCAGAGGGGATTGGAGATATTTTCTACCCAGGAAAAGGAAGGGGCTGCCAGAGAAGTCTGGAGAACTGTCACCTAGAATGCTTAAATTAAAAAGGCTCTTAGTTTCTAGGCAGGAATCTCTATCACATTGATCCAGTCTGTGTTGGAACAAATACACTCTGACCAGGCACTGAACCGAGAGTTGTTGAAGAGCACCATCTGCTGACAGAACAAGGAAGCACATGTGAGAAAATTAAAAATGAGAGGTTTTTTCTGGCTTTTATATCTTAACACCCCAAGGCCCTAGGAAGGTGGTCTGCAATCAATTACTGGGTCCAGAGACCAGTTTTGAGTTGCTAGCAGAGACAATCCTAATAATCTAGGTTGAGCCAAGAATCAAAGAGCAGTGGTAACACACAACCTCCCACTACTAAATCCCTACAAAAGAGAAGGAAATTGAGCATCTGAGTAAATTATATCCTAATCATATGCATAGACATCACCAAAAAATTACAAGCCATACTAAGAAAATGGAAGACATGGCCCAAGAAAAGGAATATATCAAAGCAACAGAAGAGACACAGGATTTGAGAGAAATAATTAGTGAGATGGACACAAATTTTCAAAATGAAATTAAGAAATGAAAGAAAATATGACTAAAGTGATAAATGACATCAAGAAAACATTGAGGGAAGCAGGTGTGGCTCAGTGGATAGAGCCCCCGTTTACCATATGGGAGGCCCGGGTTCGCGTCCCGAGGCCTCCTTGTGAGGGCACGCCGGCCTGAGCGGTGCGGTGGGCTGATGCAGCAACCTCACGGCAGGAAGCGGGTGTGGCGCAATGGATAGCGCACCTGTTTACCATATGAGAGGCCCCAGGTTCGCTTCCCGGCGCCTCCTTGTGAGGGCAGGCCGGCTCACGCGGCGCCGTGGGCTGATGCAGCAGGACCTCACAGCAAGGGGGAGATAAGCAGACACAGAGAAGACACGCAGCGAATGGACACAGCAGCACAAGCAGCAAGGCGGGGATAAATAA